>CAJPIZ010003242.1:0-12084 GCA_905368565.1 Medioppia subpectinata
TAAAAGCAGCAATTTGTTGTTTGAAACAATTGGGCCTTTAATTAGACAACCAGTAGTATTATATTCTAAATTTATCAAAATCAAATCAAACACAAATTACATTTTAATTTATATGTGGATATTTAGTCCAACAATAATAACAATACAATATTCTAATTACTTACTGAACTCGTATTTTAATATCAAATCAATTCCTATTGTAAACACATTGACAGATATTGTGAACAACAATGATCTCTATGTAATTGGGGATAAAAGTGATCTTGGTATAATAAAAAATAATATTGCAGAATTAAATAATACAATATCTATAATACTTAACAAGCATATGAAATATGAACATGCATTAAAAATGACCTTGGTCTCCAACGCATATATACTCCCGGTAAAAGTACTAGAAAATATGGTGGATGGTAAAACTGTAATATTGACAAATAGCATGTCGGCCAATCGCTTTAAAATGACGTTTGACCAATATCAAAATCAATATTCAATAAGTGAGCGCAAATATATACAAGATTACACATACTTTTTTGTAGCAAAGCAGAGCAAGTATAAACAGCAATTAATTAACATGTACGTTATACAATTAATAACCACTGTTATAATATTTAATAATTAAAATCTTACTCAATAAGGTACAAGCGTATTATTATGGCTGATTTAAATTATCATTTAGACCTTATTATAACACTTGTGTTAAAGAAGATTACTGTTATCAACAATTTGAATATAAAGAGCGATAGTTTGGACACAAATAATAATATGTATCAAAGGATTACATTTACAGATATGTCTAGAAATTCATTCTTGTTGTTAATCACCGGATATTTTATCGCTATTATTGTTATATTTGTTGAATTGATTTTATTTTATCATTTATTACTATATTATTGGATTTATTGCATTTACAATAACTTTATAATAATTTATTGGGGTTTAAATTTTTACTTTTATTAACTTTTTTTGTAAGTTAGTTTTTAATATGTAATAATTGGCAAATTGTGTATTATTTCAAGTATTAGATTGCTAAAATGTGAAGTAAACTTATAAAGTTAGATTGTGCCAATTGCTTTTTATACTAATTAGGTTAATATTATTAAGATACTAATGAAATTACTTTATATTTATTTATGCATTAAATAAATATACAGATTGTAGTGATTAAATTAAATTAATATAATCAATTTTTAATTATGTAATGTATCGTATAATTTATTTAATGTATCATAATTAAAAAAGAACAATATGTAACATAAAAGTTGATGATATCAATTAATCAATATATCGATATTGTGACATTAAAGTTTACAGCATATTAGATCTAACAACATTAACTAAACACTAATAATACAGTATATATGCGGTTGTTTAAAATTTTTATTTCATATATCTTTTGTAATTTAAATTATTGTTTAGCTAATAATGTTTAAATTTTAGTAAAAAATTTAATTAATTTAAATATGTATATCGATATTAATAAAATTGTCCATAAAATGCTTAAGGTTATACCACTTATAAAAGTTAGGAAGCATAATTTATACTATTGCAATAAATACAATAAAAATGTTACCGATATTGTTCTAATAGGTCATAAGGTAATAATGTTGTGAATTAATAAATGTTGATTATATTTTTTATTTAATTAATTTTATTGTATTTTTATATTTAGGGATATTTATATAGTATAGTGCTGTCAATTGTGCAATATATTACATGTAATTTCAATGTGATTGTTAATTTTACGTCGGATGTTACATTGCTACATAAATTGGTTGGTTTTACTAAAATTAAGATAATGTATTTGTTTTATAATTATGTTTAAATGACCAAGGGTGGACTATCTCTTCAACCAACAATGTCGTCAACATTATTGTCTGGTTTTGATGGAGTGCCTATTTCTGACGTATATCAGCTCGAGATAATAACCGGTTTAACACTTCAGCTAGATCGATCATATTTTAGTTTTATTGCCATTTTTAATTTTCAGGTTTGTTAATTACTTAACTATTTTATGCTTTTAACTACACTTTAAAACATGTTTTTCAAATGTGATTAGGTCTGGTTATATCTTATTATTGCAGTCATATTGATTTCACTATTAAACTGGCTTTTTAATATGTCCATAATGCAATATCATTTCTATTTATTTGATATATTATTACCACTTATTAAACAACCAAGTGTATTATTATCAACATGCTACAATAAACATTCAAAATTCACAACAATTGTTATAATAATGTATTTATGGCTATTGAGTGCTTTGATTATTACACAACAATTTAGTAGTGATTTATTAAACTCTTATTTTAATATCAAATCATTTCCTATTGTAAACACATTGACAGATATAGTGAATAATAAAAAACTGAATGTGGTTGGAAATGTTAATGTTTTCAATCTAACCAGAAATACCATCATTGAATATAATGATACTATGAATGAGCTAATTAAAAAGCATAAAAATTATGAACGTAAAATTAATAAAATGCTTGATTCACGTCAATATGTTATTCCTATTAAAGTACTAACAGACATGGTTTATGGCAAAACTGTAATAATTGGAGATAGCATCATGATCAATTGGTTTAAATCAATGTTTGAACAATATAGAAATCAATATTTTCATAGTGACCATAAGTATCTTCAAGATTATACGTACTATTATGTGCCAAAACACAATAAATATAAAACAAAATTAATTAGCATGTATGTAAATATAAGTAATTTCATTGTATAAATAGTATTTAATAAAAATTATCTGTTTTTGATTTTTACCAGGTACAATCGAGTTATAATTGGAGGGTTGAATTATCATTTTAATTCTCTTATTACAATAATATTGATGTTAAGAAATGTAGCCAACAATTTGAGTCTAACGAGTGATAGTTTGGACACAACTGATAATATGTATCAAAGGATTACATTCGCGGATATGTCTAGAAATTCAATCGCTTTGTTAATCACCGGATATTTTACTGCAATTATTATTTTAATTATTGAATTAATTTTATTTTATAATTTATTTTTGTATTATATTAATTTTTATTTACATCATTATAATTATTAATATAATTACAAAACTTGTCATACCTTAGAACATCATGGTTGGTAAACTCGACTTATTTAATCTATGTTAAATCTATGTTTTATAACTTATTGACAAATAAAATATTTATAGTATATTAAAGTAAAAATTTAATGAATGTGTTTAAAAATTATAATTATAAATGTTGTAAATAAAATAAAAACATTCTAATATTTATTAAAACAGGTAATTGTTTAAATGAATTAAACAGATATTGTAGTGTTTATTACCTGATATAAAAGTTAGGTAACTTATTATTTTTAATAATGGTTATATTGGGTAACAATACCACTTCATTAATATAAACATATTGTAAAGTTATACTAATTAATTTGTCCTTGGTGAAATTTAATCTAATTTATTTTAATCAAATTTATTACATATCAAGGTTACAAAATAAGAAGAATAATTTTATCGTTTAACTCGGCATATTTTCTACTTTATATCTATTAAATAAATGGCATATTTTACAATATTCTTTATGTTTACTATAATTTAATCTACATTAAAACATTAAATTACATCAAGAGCTGTTCAATATCATAAAGCGTTTTCATTGATAGCACAGGGTGACAAATATTTATCAATTTGTTATCTTGGTAACAAAAAATAACAAATATAAATATTGAGAAAACTGTATATATAGCAAATATTTTCTGACAAACAGGTATAAATATTGTCAAACTACTAATATTGGTTTAATAATAAAATTTCATTATAAATTTATTAAAGTTAATTTAATATACTTATTCTTAAAAGGCAGTGAACAAAATGTTTTTGTATATGTGAGTATTATATATTATGTTAAAATAGTTTCTAAAAAATAATTTAACAAACTCGTATAATAATAATTATAATACATTATTACTTAATTTTATTTAGCATCGGAACTATTATTATATTACTAATTGTGCAATATATGGCACAGTACTATGCAAAAATTAAAAAGTACCCACCTGGCCCGAAACCGTTACCAATTTTTGGCAATATTTTAAGTAATGATTGCATTAGCAACATGCTAAATGTGAGTTTAATTAATTAATTTAATTATTTTGCAAACATAGTGTTCTGGAACTACCAAACGAGGGGACACTGGAATCACGAGCTCATTGACCTGGCTAAAATATACGGCCCAGTGTTTACCATATGGGGTGGACCATGGCCAATTATCATTGTGTGCGATGTTGATATTGCCAAGGAGGCTTTCAATAAAAGTGATTTTTCAGGCCGCCCACCTTCTGACCTAGGTAAGTTTTAATAATTAAAAATTATATAAATTATATGATATACAGTGATTATTAATTTGTAATTATTCATAACTATAAACTAGGTGAAATATTTTCAAACGAAAATCACACCGAGATTGCATTTCGCGATTATGATAAAACATGGGAAGCTCTCCGTAAAGTTACACATACGGCTGTAATGTAAGTCCTAATTAACATGGTATAATAATAATTTTGCAATACTAATCATAATAAATTATATAATACTTATTACGTAGAAAATACTCGCGATTGGATGAGCTGTCAAATTGCGTTAACGAAGTGGTGGGCGACACATACGACGATATAATGAGCCGATACGGCGCTAACCGGCCTTTCCCTGTAAAGGACTACGTGTTTGACCTGTTCTGTAATGTTAATGCGTTGACCACGCTCAGTCGAAAGTATATTCAAACATGCTAGTTATATAAGAATTAAAAACTAATTTATAACTAAAATATTACATTAAATTAACTAGACTTCGGCCCGAAGAGATTGTTAAATTCAAATACACGTCTGACACATTCCAAACTGACCTGGGCAATTCGCTGTTTTTGTACGAATTCTTACCTATCGCCCGAAAGTTAATGTCGTATCCGTTGAAAAAGTACCGAGACTATTTTGACCAAGAGTTGCGTTTCACCTCGGACCAATACGAGACACACGTCAAAACTTATAACAATGACCACAAGCGAAATATTTGCGATTTGATTATTAGTGGCAAACAGGAGGCTCAGAGTCAGGGCAAAGACATGGCCACCCATTTGACCGACATCAACATGAAAGCCACCTTGATCGATATGTTTTTGCGTAAGTGTTTAGTAATCACTATATTTTACATTAAAATTTTATTATTTAAATGTTTCTAAAATAATCAAACATTATTAATAAAGTACAATAAATAAATAAATTAATTGCTTTTCAGCTACATCTGACACGACTCACACGTTTCTATGGATACTGTTGTACATCGCGTACTACCCGGAAGTTCAGCGCCGTATACGCGATGAGATTGAGTGCATAGTCGGCGACCGGTCGGCCAACCCGGAGGACAGGCATCGGCTGCACTATACCATGTCATACATATGGGAAATGCAACGAATCAGAAACTCGGTGCCCATCGGGCTGTTTCACTCGGCCGTCAACGATGCTAAACTAGGTCAGTTTTATAAAATATTACATAGTACAACACAATAATGATTAAGCTAATTTTTATTAGTGATAAACACATTATTTGTTTTTTTACTAACAAGTAAGGGTAATCTAAGTTCAATCTCACCTTAATTCATTGAGTTAATTTTTATAATAATGTAATGTTAACATTTTTAATATTTATATAATCTAGGTGAATATGTGGTGCCAAAAGGTACGCCGGTTGTTGTGCACCAGTTATCGATACTGACGGATGAGAAATACTGGGACAAACCGTTGGAGTTTAAGCCGGATCGTTTTTTGGACAACGAGGGCAAACAAATTACGGTAAAACCCGCGGCGTTCATACCGTTCAGCATTGGTAAGAGAAAGTGTATCGGCGAACAGTTGGCCACCACTACTCTGATGTTGACCCTGGTCAGATTGTTGCAATTGACAAATAATTATACAATCGCGCTTGAGAATCCAACCCCCGGTTGCCTTGAGCCCGATCCAATTAATCTTTGGTTGTTGTTTCCCAAAAAGTATCAAGTTGTTTTTAAAAGCAAATAGTTTTATGAATTTTTACAATTATTTGTTTGTTATTTAAATAATTAGTACCTTTTGTATAAACATGCTATTTTTAATTTACAATAAATTAAAATAAAGTTTACAATTAAAAAATGTTTTTAATTAGTTATAATTAATGAAAATTCTTTTAACATGTTGTCTTTCAAAACAGTAGTCAAAATACGAGAGAGAGAGAGAGAGAGAGAGAGAGAGAGAGAGGGCTGTTGTAATTATAATATTTATATAATCATAGACTTTAATTATTTTAGTTTGTTTGAATTATAATTGCTAAATATTACATGAGCATAATGTGTAATAATTACAAATTGTAAAACAAATAAAACATTAATGTAAAATTTTTATTTTTGCATAACAGTTAACTTTTTATACAGTATTATATCATTTATGTTAACAACCAGTTGTATAAATTAAGCATTTACATAAACTAAACCATTATCCAAACAAAGTCTATGGGTTGTGGTTTGAAGATTTGGTTAAATACAAAACTACAATTAACACAATTGCTTGTTCACATAAATTGTAAAATACTGTATATAACTATTGTACGTAGTGCGTTGTATAACTCAATTTTATCATAAACAAGTTTTGATTAATTGCACTTAATGCAACCATCAATTTATATAAATACATCATAATTAATATGTCAATGATTTACACTTAATGCTCGTGTAGTCTGAGAAAAGTTTTAAAAATATATTTACAAAAATGTTTCTCTATATGTAAGTTATGCAATATTCATAATAAAAATATATTAAATTTTGGTGTTATTTTAACTTGCTAGCATTTTATCATCGCTGGCTTTGGGACTAATTGTACAGTATTTGGCCCAATATTATGCTAAGCTTAAAAATTATCCACCTGGCCCTAAGCCATTACCATTGATCGGGAATTTACTATGAAATTACTTGATATAATTTTACATTTCACTTTTATAAATAAATTAATTTACTTTTTATTTAATACCAATTTATTCTTAATACAGTATTTCGCAATTATAAGGGACACTGGAATCTAGAACTTATTAAACTGTACAAAATATACGGCCCAGTGTTCACTATATGGTTTGGACCATGGCCATTTGTTATCATATGCGATCTTGACTTGGCAAAGGAGGCGTTTAGCAAGGTGGATTTCTCTGGGCGACCCCCGTCTGAATTTGGTGAATATAAAATCGTTTATATAAATTTAATTTATATCTAGTTTTTTGTTATCAAACATAATTTACAAGTATAATGAAACATGTTGAAATATTAATATACAAAAAACAGGCTCAATATTTAGCAATGACAAGTTTGCTGAGATTGCATTTAGCGATTATGGTAAAACATGGGAAACTCTACGCAAAGTGGGACACAGGGCTGTTAGGTATGTATGTGTAAAATATGTAAAATTATGTGATTATTTGTTATTAAATTTACATTGCTAAAATGTTACTAACAGCAAATACGCCAAGTCCGACGAACTACCATGTTGCGTGGATGAGTGTGTCAGTGAATTGTTGACCCAGGTAAAAGAGAGGGAGGGCGCCGATACACCATTCAACACAAAAGATTACATTCTGGGTTTATTTTGCAATATACACGTGGCTATAGCATCTGGCCAAAAGTATATAGTTAACATTTTGGTTTTTAATTAACATATAATAATTATAAATCTTTTTTTTTGGTCAGATTAAAATTGGATCAAGAACAAATGATAAAATTTAAGTATTGTTTAGATGGCTTCCAAACGGACCTTGGTAATCGGATGTTTATATACGAATTCATACCCATAATGAGATATTTTATGGCAAATCCGTTGACAAAATACAAATTATATTTCACTGAAATTATGGACTTTTTGGGAAAACTATATAAAAATGGGATTAAAAAACATAATAAAGAAAATACACAAAATTTTTGTGATCTACTCATCACTGCTAAACACGAGGCCGAGGCTCAGGCCAAGGAGTCGGCCCAATATTTGACCGATATCAATATAACTGCAACTCTCATTGATATAATTATAAGTAATAATTATTTAATAATTATATATTAAATATTAAAACAAGACTAATAGTCATTTAATTTGACCTAGCTGCCACCGATAATGCGCACGTGTTTCAATGGATATTACTATTTGTGGCCTACTATCCGGAGGTTCAGCGCAAATTACGCCAAGAAATATCTAACGAGCTTGGTGATCGGCCAGTGACCACCGAGGACAAACACCGTATGCACTATACAATGGCATATATTTGGGAAATTTTGCGATATAAAAATTCAGCCCCTATTGGTTTCTTTCACCAGACCACAAAAGGCTCCAACATAGGTTCATTTATTTTGGATCTAGGCATTTGGATATTTTACAATATATAAATTATCCTAGGCAAATACAATTTACCGGAGGGCACTAGTGTTGTGGTGCAACAATATTCAATTCTTATGGATGAGAAATACTGGGATAAGCCGGATGAGTTTAACCCTAGTCGCTTTCTGGACAATGTGGGCAAACAAGTGGTGGTAAAACCGGCAGCTTTTATACCCTTTGGTGTCGGCCGTCGACAGTGTATTGGCGAACAGTTGGCCACAAATACACTGTTTTTATCTTTGGTCAGATTATTACAGTTAACCACCGATTATAACATAACTATCGATAAGCCGGCCGCCGATACACTCGACGCCGACCCCATTAATCTTTGGATACAGTTTCCTAAACAGTATAACATTGTCCTCAAAAGTAAATGAGTATTTAGTATAAACATTGTAATTATATTTTTAAATAAACAATAAAAACAAATAACCATTTAATTATAAAATTATTGTTTATTAATTAATTATAATCTAACTATTATCAAAGTTATTATAATTGCTTAAAATTTAATTTATTCAATTTGAGTTTTATAGTGTACATTTTTAATAAATACAAAATTAGATTTATAATTACAACAATAAAACTGTCTATTTCATAATTACTTAAATTACATACTTTGAAACCTATCTCAATTTTATTAGATATAAATTTATGTAATGAATCATTACTTATGATTTAAAAAGTAAGATATGTGATGATATTACACAGATAATTGTGGGCATGTGTGTGAATTTAGTAACTTTAACAGAGAGTGCAAGTTTTAAAATTGCATTGCTAATTTTTACCGCATCTACAAATTAACAAATATTTTTGAAAAAAAAGATTATTAATTTTTAAATTTTTTAAACAGGTTCATAAGTTTGCTGATCAAAACTTTATATAAGGTTACAATTAAATAAATTTATTAATTTAAAATAAAATATAATCTATGACACGTAAATAGAGATAACAGGGTAACATTCGTTATCTAAAATCTGTCTACTTATAAAATATTAAATGTAAATATTTATAAACATTTCCTAATATTCTGTACATACAATTTAATTGGCTAAAATGGTACTTTATATAACTAAAAATAATCAACTAGATAAAATATGTCGCATGTACATATAACAAATAAGATGTTACTGTAACATACTACTTTAAGTGATTTGACATTGACAATCTAATTTATAAAATTAAATTACTATATAAATAGAGTAAAGAAATTGAGAATGATTTATATTTAAAAATAATTTCCAACAAGTTTTAAAAATATTTGTCAAAATATATTTTATCATGTTTTTATACATGTAAGTTATTAAATCGTAATAAATTATTAATCAATTAATTGCATATTTTTATTCCAAAGTGTTTTAGCTTCGTTGGTCATTGGACTCATTGTGCAGTATTTTGCCCAATATTATGCTAAACTGAAAAATTACCCACCTGGTCCTAAACCATTACCATTGCTGGGAAATGTGCTATGTAATTTTAAAAAATCATCATGATAATATTTTAAATTGTAATTTATAATAACTTATTATTTTATCATGTATGCGAATACAGTATTTCGCAATTTTAAGGGTCACTGGAATCTCGAATTAATTACTCTGTACAAAATATACGGCCCAGTATACACTATATGGATTGGACCATGGCCATTTGTAATTATATGTGACTTAGACCTAGCCAAGGAGGCATTTGCCAAGGTGGATTTCTCCGGACGACCCCCTTCTGAATTAGGTATTTAACTGCTTTATTATTTCATTAATATGTTAAACCTACATAATTGAAATTAATTAATAATTCTGTTATTCTACGTAAATAAGGTGAAACATTTGGCAACGCAGAAATTGCCTTTAGCAATTATGGTAAGATGTGGGAAACCCTACGCAAAGTGGGCCACAGTGCTATGCGGTATGTGAAACTTACATTACATACATTTATATCATGATGTTAAATATAATTTAATATTTTTTTATAGTAAATATGCCAAATCGGATGAATTGCCAGATTGTGTGAACGATAATGTTGGTGAAATGATATCGGTAATAAAAGACAAAGTAGGCGTCGATAAGCCATTTAACCCTAAAGATTATTTGTTGGAATTATTCATGAACACGCAACTTTCAGTTGCATCTAGCCAACAGTAATTTAAGCAATACACATTTACGTAATAGTATTTTTTTTTAAAAATAATTATTAAAATAGATACAAATTAAATAAGGACCAAATGGACAAGTTCAAATACTGTTTCGACGGCTTTCAATCCGACCTTGGTAACTGGCTATTTCTATACGAATTTGTACCCATATTGCGCTACTTTATGGCAAATCCATTGACAAAATACAAACAATATTTCAACACAATTAAAGGCGTCTTAAAAGATATCTATGAAAAACACGCAAAAACTTACGATAAGGAAAATACAAACAATTTTTGCGATTTACTCATTACTGCCAAACACGAGGCCGAGGCTCAGGCCAAGGGGTCGGCACAATATTTGACCGATGACAATTTGACCGCAACTATTATGGATGTTATAATGCGTGAGTAAAACATTATAAAACACACATGATACAATTATTTACCAATATTATATTGCTTTTTTACTCTAGCCGGTTCTGATTTAAACCATCAGTTTCAATGGATATTACTATTTGTTGCTTATTATCCTGAAGTTCAACGTAAACTACGTCAAGAGATAGCCAATGAGCTTGGTGATCGACCGGTTGTCACCGAGGACAAACATCGTATGCACTACACCATGGCTTATATTTGGGAAATTATGCGATATAAAAATATTGCACCCATCGGCTTCTTTCATCTAACCATCAAGGACTCAAAAATTGGTAAATTAATTAAATAGTTTAACTTAATAGTATTAGATTTAACATGTTACATTAATAATCACATTAGGTAAATACAGTATACCAGCTGGCACTAGTGTTGTGGTACAACAATATTCAATTCTACTTGATGAAAAATACTGGGATAAGCCGGATGAGTTTAACCCTGGTCGCTTTTTGGACAACGAGGGCAAACAAGTGGTGGTAAAACCGGCGGCTTTTATACCCTTTGGTGTCGGCCGTCGACAGTGTATTGGCGAACAGTTGGCCACAAATTCACTGTTTCTAACTTTGGTCAGATTATTACAGTTAACCACCGATTATAACATAGCTATCAATAATCCGACAAACGAAACACTAGATGCCGACCCAATTAATCTGTGGTTACAATTTCCCAAACAATATAACGTTGTTTTAAAAAGCAAATAATATTTTTGATTTTTGGATAGCAATGTTAATTATCTACTGTAGATAAAAATATCATAGTTAGTAAAGTTTATTTTCCATCTATTCTAAAAATTTTTGTAAAATTTTGCCCAATTGCAGTCTTATCTGTATGCGATATAACTTACTTTACCGAAATTAAATGTCATTATACATTTTAAAATTAATACTGTGTAATATTTTGAAAAAATTTTACGAATAAAATATATTCATTCATATTTATAAAACTTATTGAGCACTTTTATTATTGAACATACACTAATAAAATATACTATTCCAAGCTGTTTCAACGAGTGTAGCTCATGAACGGATAATCCTAATTTGAGTCTGTCTTCAGTAAATTAAATAAAAACTCCCCAGAAATGATCTACGTAAATGG
>CAJPIZ010003243.1:0-12084 GCA_905368565.1 Medioppia subpectinata
CACTGGTCTCATATAAGGCGACGGAATCACACGGAAGTGTGTCATCTCATGTTTGAAACAAACTGTTTGTACATTTGGGCACTTCTTCTGCAGAAATACAATCAGTTTGCGGCACAACTGTTCATCCGATAGATCCGTGTCTTCCGCTCTCATTTTGACGATTACTTCGTGACGAATAGAGATATCACTAATTGTGTCGTAAATCACTCTTCGGAACTGTTTTGACACACATTCGTGAAGAGATTTCTCCTCAAAATTGTTTAACAAATAATAAGACAATAAAAGTTTGACTAAATCATCACCGAATCTATCGAAAGAGTCTTTCGGATACATTTGAGGCTATATTTAACAGGAAATACAATTAAATAACTGTTTTAATCATACAATTAATTAATTACCATTTTGTTATTCATTCGTGAACTTTGACCTAAACTCCAAAACAAATCCAATAATTGATTTATCACTTAATGTCCAACACTTGCTATAATACCGTAACTTCTTATTGATTTTGAGCCAAAAAACTAAATTAAATGTACTTTAAATACAAATAGTGTCACAAATAAAAGACAATTACAATAAATATAAATTCAATTCAAACACACTGTATATAAAGACCACTATTACTGACTTGTGAGCTAACATAAGGCATGAGCAAAATACAGTAGTTAAGGTTAATTGGATTAAAATGAATTATCAAATTATAAACATTTAGTATGTTTTGGAAAATTTTAATCAACTTTTACCATTTTAAAAAGTGACAAAACAACTAGTATTTAATGAACTTGAAGTGATATAAATAATCTTAAGATGACATACAATTCAATATAGTTTTGAAGTTTAGTTTTTGTATTTGTTTGACAATTCATGAAACAAAACGCATAAAACTTTTTAAACATACATTTTGTTATCTGTGTTTTAATAGTGCTTTACTTAAATAAATTAAATATACTGTATAAGTTTTAACTATTATTTATTATTGCATAAACACCATTTGAAACACATATTTTAATAAAACACAAAAATTTTAATTTAATTCATTGTTAGCAAAAAACAAACAGAAATTCATAAATATTTCAAAACTTAAATCTCAAACCAAATCCAAAACTCTATTGAAAAGCAAAACCAAATGTCGGAAATGGAGGTAAAGGCAGACAATTGCGGAAAAGTGGTGAACGAAAAGTACACCATTTGCTCGACGATAGGTAAGGGAGCGTACGGTATATGCTATGAGGGGCTCGACGTCCAGTCGGGCCAACGGGTGGCCATCAAAGTGGACACCAAAGGGGCCAACAGTTCATCACTTGTATACGAGACCCGTATATATAAGCGCTATCTGTCAGACCTGATCCAGAGTGGAACCAAATCGGGTATACCGGCGCTACTGTGGGCGGGCGCGCACCCGGAGTTGGGTCACATCATGGTCATGGATCGACTCGGGGCCGATCTGGAGAAGCTGTTCCAACTCTGTGGCCAAAAATTCTCGACCAAAACCCTGTTGATGATCGCCGTGCAGGCCATCGACGTGTTGGCCGCCGTCCACAGCCGCGGACTCATACACCGCGACATTAAGCCGGAAAACTTTCTGATGGGTCCGGCGGGCGGTGGCCCTCAGGCGCGGCGGCTGTACATCATTGACTTCGGTCTGTCCAAGCCTTATGTGGATCGCCGTACGGGCGCACACATACCCTTCAGGGACAGCGCCGGTATGACCGGAACGCCCCGATACTGTTCGGTGGGCGCCGGCAAAGGTCACGAGCAAAGCCGTAGGGATGATCTGGAATCGGTGGGCTATATGTTGGCCTACTTCCACCAGGGTCAGTTGCCCTGGCAGGGCATGAAGGGTATCCGGAGGCAGCATAAAAACGCCGCCATCTGTGCCGTAAAGGACTCGGCGTCAGTGCAGCGCCTGTTTGACGGCTTGTCGCCCGCGTTCGCCGACTTCCTGTCGGCCGCCAAACTGTTGGCCTTCACCGAAGAGCCCGACTATAGCCACTGGACCGACAGGTTTAGGCAATTGGTCGACGAGTTTGACTATAAGTACGATTGGGACGCCGTCTGCGACACGACCGCCACTCCCGGCCTCTCGGCTCCCGAGTTGTTGGCCTAGGATTCCGGTTCTCTTCCACTCATTCTTTCTCACAGAATTCAATTGTTTTTAATGTGCGAAATGTTTATTCTGTATGTTATTAAACAATGTTATAAAATAGTCAATTAATTTATTGATTGGTGAGTCGGCGGTGGGTGTGGTGTCGGTGTCGTCCGGCGGGGGATCAGTGGACGATAGGCGCTGAACGCCATTATCCTGTTGTCCACTGGTCTTATCGGTTACAGTGGACAACAAGAGAAAGGTATTCAACACAAATCGATACCAAACGTCAATATATTTGCCATATATTTGATGTATACATTTATATGACTGAATGCTATAATAAAAGTGAAAAATAATATATACATTATCTATAATTTAAGCCTACATTTCAATAATAACTTAGTTCTCTCTCTCTCTCTCTCTCTCTCTCTCTCCATATATATATATATAATGTATATAATTTATGCCGAAAGAACTGCTATTTCTATAATTCAAAAGCATATACAGTATATTTGGCACTAAATTATTGAAGTGAACAGAAAAATGTAATTATTTTTATATTTTACGTGAAATGAAACTTATAAACCATTTTTGTTAATAGTTTTTCAATTCAATAGTTTTTAGTTTTGCGAAAAAATACTTTATATAATTTAGTGAGCATTTGTATTGCGAGCGAAAACCATATCGTTATATATATTATTTATGGCTCTCTCTCTCTCTCTCTCTCTCTCTCTCTCCTCTCAAAACTAAACGCATTAATAGTGAATCTGATTATAAAAAAGTGTCACATTCTGTGACCGCACTTTCGCTAATAGCAACTCAAAAAACGGTTACCAAACATAACACCACACATACTATACACTAATATTATATTGTTTTTTTAAATACAAAACAAACGAAAGTAATAATTATTTCATAAGCGAATCAATTTTTACCATCAACTTTGGGCGACAACGAGAGAGAGAGAGAGAGAGAGAGAGAGAGAGAGAGAGAGAGAGAGAGNTTTTTTAAATACAAAACAAACGAAAGTAATAATTATTTCATAAGCGAATCAATTTTTACCATCAACTTTGGGCGACAACGAGAGAGAGAGAGAGAGAGAGAGAGAGAGAGAGAGAGAGAGAGAGAGGGAGACGAGTGCACTGACAGACAGGCACAGACACACTAATCATTAGCATTAAAAGCGATTTGAAACCATAATTATAATTAAAACGTTAAATTAATATAAAATAAAGTAAACGAAAAAAAATGTTAGACAGAAAATAGTAAATAAAATATTTCACTCAAAATAAAAAACACAAATAAAACTCAAATAACACAGAATTTAAATGTCGTGAAAAACGTGAAAATTCTGGGAAATAAACTTCACTTTTGTTAAATATATAACAGAATATTCTTTTCATAGGAAAAACATTGAAAGAAAAACCATTAATGAAAAATATATATATAAATTCAAATAATAATAGTAATAAAAAATCATAATTTATTATAATATCGGAGAAAAACTAATACTTAATCCGCAAACACACAGAGAATGGCTTCAAAATTAATCAAAACCCATATATAATATCGATATAATAATAATAACTAATGGATTGAATGGGAAAATGAAATGCCAACGAACTGTTAGGGGCGCCCATAGGTATGGTATGGGTAATGAAAATAGAATTTGATTTTTAATGTCAACGAAAAAAATAACACAAATACCTATATTTTCTTACATTAGGTTTAGATTTTGGTTTCGTATATAAATGTTTGAATTATTATTTCTTTATTGAAGACTATAAGACACGCCAATTGAATACTGCGATCACTATATTTAGTGCACACAAAAAGCTCAGTCAATACTGCAATATATAATATATTATATAATGTATATAAAAAAGTATTAATTTTGATGTTTTGCTAATGTTTTTTTACCTCAAAAAATAGTCGTGTATTGTATAAGTAATGTTATATAAAGCTCGCGTTTAATGTATTACTATGGCTATGGGTTTTATGATTATTATTATTATTACAATGTTCATTATCTGTAATGTAAAATATTAGCCAATGAATTACATACCTGTGCCCAATATATGCAAATTTCTATAGATACCGGCGCTGCATAGGTATGGCATAGCTGTGGTTATCGGATATAAACTTTATATATAGTATAATGAATTCTATGATAACTCTATGATAGAAGTATTTCTAATTTATTACAAACTTATAATAATTATTAAAAATATATCAATTCTTTAATGTTATGTAATGTTTTAATTATTGTATTATGGATTGCAATATTTGTATTATGGATATTATGTAAACATTTTAAGTTTAAGTTTTAAACATAGCAATATGGTTTAGTAAAGTTATTTTTTGTATTAAATCTTTTACTGAAAATAATGTTAAAATAATATAAATCTATAATTAAAATAAAAATAAACAAATTATGCTAATTTAAAAATAATATAGTGATTTTATAGGTTTAAAAAATTAATTAAAACTAATATATAAAAAAAATTATTATGATTTAAAAATCGAAAAATGTAATCATGCTAAATATTAATAAGGTTTAATACAAATATTTCTATTACGATACTTACAGAAATGGTACATAATAAAAGTTAATGTTAAAATATATTTTAATTTCGCTAAATACATAATTATATTATTTAGTTAACATGATGGAAACTTTCTCTTTCCATACATCATATGTTTAAGTATTGAATGGAAAATACATTAAAGTTTTAGCAAAAAAAATAAAACAACAAATACATAGATATGTTATTTTGGATGAGAGGTTCGGTTGACTGGACTGTTAGATGTAGTGTTATTGAGAGGACTGATAGGACTGAGCGGACACACGGATAGTGAAGGGCTGTCGAGTAGTGGGAAGGGATCACATCATGCACTCTCAATATAAGTCTCATATTTTTCATATAAAACTCCGATAATATATACATATATTTATATACATGTATATCTATGTATATAAATATATATTTGGGTGTGTCTTAAATGGTTACCAATAGATCCATTCACTCAAATTCTCGCTAACCTTTCCCATTATGGTTACTATCCCTTCAAACATACATTCTCTCTCTCTCTCTCTCTCTCTCTCTCTCTCTCTCAAAATTGATAAATTGATTCACAATACGTGTTCAGAGATGGGCGCCAACCATAAACTCTTGCTGATAATTGGGGGACAAAATGCATATAACTTTGATATTATAGTATAAATACATGGAATTCAAAGAGCAGAGAGAGAGAGAGAGAGAGAAAGAGAGAGAGAGAGAGAGAGATGACATTTAACTAATAAAATTAATAATAACTTGCATTTGATATAATGTTCTAACAGCTTAAAAGTTTAACATAAAATTAAAATTGTTTTTTTTGGGTACTGATAATCACAATTATAATAAATAAAGTAATACAGATCACTCCCTGGTCAGACCGGGTCATCCCTGACATGTGAAATTATTTGCAATACACGACCAGAGTATACATTATGACAATGTATTTATACGACTGTCCGGTTTTGACTGTTTGAATATACAATACAGTGTTTTTTAATCGCAACGATTGGCTTAATTTGTGCGATGAAACAAAAGTAATGTATTTTTTATGTGATGCATATGTGGTAATAGTTGTGATCCGCGCACTCTATACCTGTGCGATGCCCAGCCCAACACCAGCCAAGTACTGTATACTGTATATCATATACAGTGCGGTTAGGTATACAGAATATATACATAAATATTAATATGTATAATAATAGTTAATATCACTCGCTCTCCTGTCTGTGCGCTCACGTAATCAAAACTGAGAGTTAATTATGTCCAATAGATTTCATAGCTTTGACTCTCTCTCTCTCTCTCTCTCTCTTTCTCTCTCTCTCTCTGCAAAAATGTCATGAATATTAACAGACATTAAAATGAGTTTTAATATACTCTACATCTATGGACACATACCTGAATATACTGTATAATACACAATATTAATATACAACTAATCATAACTAGTAGTAGTAGTGGTAGTTGTGGTGAACGGATAGGCATTTGTTTTGAGTGTATATATTATGGACAGAAAGGAAATTAAATGTACTTTCAGTTCAGTTACCAATTCATGCATAGAGTTTTGTGGTAATAAATACGTGATATGGGATCAGACTTTTCCCTATTAATTGTATACTACAGTAAAAACCCATACATATTATGACAAAAGCGATGGTCATTTCAAACAATGATATTTTTCACTATTCAATAGCAATACGTGTCTATAGTCCTGGCAATCATTCGTTAAATATTATCGCTATTTTTAATTCTCTCTCTCTCTCTCTCTCTCTCTCTCTCCTTCTTTCTCTTTCTCTCTCTTACACACACATCCATATATAAAATGATGATTTTTATGTGTTATATAATGTTTCGGCAGACAATATAAAAACTTTTAGTTGTTATACATTAGAAATACTATTAGGGTTTGTGACACACCCGGCGTGCGATCGCAGTGTCGGTGCGTTCAGACTAACAGTACATCTATTGTTCAACATATTCAAGGCGTTTGAATACCTGTGCTCTCTGTATGTGTCGGTGTGTTTGGCTCTGTGTATGGATGGCCAGTAGAGTTGTGGTAAATCAATGGGACATTAATGTAATCTTATGTGATATCAGAGTAAACCACTTCAATATAAAGTAAAGAACAGTACAGTATATGCTATGTATTAAATACAGTATATTTTATTTACAGTAATAGTTATATAAATCAAAGGTGTTGTATATATGGATAAATATTTATTTTATGTGTGTGGTTCGTGTAGTGGTTAGTTGTTTGTGTTTAATTAAAATAATTTACCATAATATAAGTTGTTTTAGCTTAATAAACAATATTTTTAAATTGTCACTTTATTTAATAGTTTGAATGACAATCTGTTGTCATTGATTGAAAAGTATTTTTTTTGGTTGCGAATAGTTTGGATACAAATTGGCTTTCAATGCAAAGTTGTGACAACAAAACTACCCGTCCTTTTCGCACATCTGTTTAATAATTTAAATGTAACGCATGTCGTGCTCTCTCTCTCTCTCTCTCTCTCTCAGATGTCAATAAAATTGTTAGGCTTTCAATGATTTTGTTTTTTAAATAATAAATGCATTTTTTAGAAAAATTACTATTAATAAGTTGACAGAAAATATATGCGAGAGAGAGAGAGAGAGAATTGTAATTATTTATATTATAATAATGCGGATGATCATGGTGATTAATTAGTTATACCTGTATTAGTGGCTGGTATTTGTGTAGTCGTTGTTTCAGCAGATTTATTGATTTCTTCATTATCTTCATGTCCAGCGCGAAGAGGTTTATCTTCTTCTGGAGTATTGTCGCCATTGATTGATCCAATTCTTGTAATCTTTATCCGTTTCTTAGTAACAGTGGATCCAATGCTCGGCATTTGTGTAGTGTTTTTATTATTAGATTTATTCTTAATTTTGTTGTTTTTGTGTCCTTTACGGAGAGGTTTGGCGGCAATTGTGGCGTCAGTTCTATCAGTAGTTGTAATGAGTGATGCTTTAGTTATAACAGAATTAGTGATTGAGTTCTAATACTTAATAGAATTGTAATTATTTATACCATAATCATATGAAGTATTTGTTATTAAAATCATAACTATTTAACCTAATGAAAATTAATTATACCTGTATTCGTAGATTTATCTTCTTCTGGAGTATTGGAACCATTGATTGATCCAATTCTTGTAATTTTTATCTGTTTTTTAGTAACAATCGATCCAACGGCTGGTATTTGTGTAGTCTTTGTTGTATTAATAGATTTATTGATAATTTTGTTGTTTTTGTGTCCTTTACGGATAGGTTTATCGGCAATTGTGACGTCATTTTTAACCGTAGTTGTAATGAGTGTTGTTTCAGTTATAACAGATTCAGTGATTGAGTTCGTACTCAAACTCGATTCTGTAGTCGAAGTGCTGAACATAGCTGTAGTCAACGGGTTTGGTGTCGAACTCTCGGCCTCTGTATTCACGTCATCGACTCCTGACTTAACCATACGGTCTGTCTCTTCAGTTGTTGTTTCAGTTGTTTCATAAACTCTATTCTTATAGCGATTTACTATTTCAAAGAGTTTATGATTAATTTGTTTAACATGTTCAACTTTGAGTTCCAATTCGGTGTTATCTTCATGTTTTGATGCAATGATTTGAATGATTAATGTAAATAACATGAATAATAAATACATAAATATGGTTTTCATCATTTTTTAAATTTATTATTAACTGATAATAAAATTTTTAATATAAGTTATAATTAAAATTTATTTCATAATTTAACACATTGGTTTATAAACAATTATTAAATAAAAATATTGATTCATATTATTTATTAACTATTATTATAGTTATTTCTATGGATAATAATAATAATAATCATTTTTACAAACCAATCGCTAAAGTCTCATAATAAATAATATTAAGTTCAAAAAATATACCATCATAATATTTTTTATATTGATTTATATAAGTCCTGTTCATTATGTTATCACTATAAATCATGTTAAACATAATCAATACATCTATACGTGCTTTAAAATGTAATTTCAATTATTAGATAGCGTTGAGAACCCCGCCGTCGGCCACAAAGTGAACGCCCGTCACAAACGAGGCCTCGTCTGAGGCCAAGAAGAGTACGGCGTTCGCGATGTCTATGGGTTGACCGACCCGTCTGACCGGCATTTTACCACTCAATCCATTATATATGGCCTCAATTTGCTCTGCGGTTAAACCGATTCCTGACATGTTGTTAGTTTTGACGCCTCCCGGACTTTGCAATAGGCATTATATTATGCATTATTTGTTGATTAATTGCATTAAAAGTCTAAATGAAATAAATAATCACTTACTTGATTACATTAACGCGAATGCCTTTTGGGCTCAACTCTAGTGCCACACATTTGGTGAACATATCGAGCGCACACTTTGACATACTATAAACAAACATGCCAGTTTCCTGTTTGCGTGGAAATAGCATCATCATTAAACATCATTTATAATTAGTTTAATATCTATTTGAATACATAATACAATAGTGAATATAATTAGAAATTGCTTACAGGCTTTATTCCCATTACACTCGAGATGTTAATGATATTGCCTTTAGTTTTCTCCAAGTGTTGGACCGATAGATGCGTTAAATAGACGACTGAACGCAGGTTTGTGTCCATCACTGCCCGGTATTTGTCGAGAAGTGTCGTATCAGTGATCGCAGAAATGGCAGGTTTTCCCGCGTTGTTCACCAAAATGTCCAATCGATTGAATGCATTGATTGCCGTTTCAATCATACGCTTACAGTCGGAGTCTTTGCTCACATCCGCCAACACTTCCAGTGGTTTCAGACCATTGGGCGAAACGGCCGCACATTGTTTGGCCACTTCTGACAAGTTGTCGGCATTACGACCGGTGATCATCACTTGAGCCCCATATCGGGCGAACTCAATGGCAGTTCGGGCGCCGATACCAGCGCTCGAACCTGTGATCAGCACTACTTTATCGGCGAAGTTCTTTGAAGTCGACATATGATCACTGTTTGCACGTATAATAAGTAAATGAAAATAATTATGACATGACTTATATTGGTATAAATTCAAGATTGCATTAAAAGCACATTTAATATTGCAACGAGTATTCGGTATTTGCCTTACATTCGACACTATACTTGTCGCTTAAAAACCTTACCGATAACTAACTATTTAACATTTTTGTTAAAACCCAATTACTTGCATATTAAAATTATAATTGTGTTCTATTTCAAATAACAATCTTGAATAAAATATACGATAAATAACTAGTTGTTAAACGCTAATTAGTTTGCCACCTAATTATTAATTCTATGCTATTTTACAGCTTAAATGATTAAATGATATAACACTATCGGCATATAATCATGTCATTGTAATTAGAATTCAGCCTTGTACAGCAACTGAGTTTAAATAATTTACACCATTTTTAACTTACATTTTTAACTTGTTAGTATATTTTAAAATACCAAAACTTATAAACAAATTATTACAATAGAGAATTATAAATCAGATAAGTGTAAATGCAGTAAAATCAATATAAAAATATTTTAATTTTGTAAATTATAACTTTACCTATACTCTTTATGTTAGTGTAAAGTAAAGTGAAATAATATTGATTGTAATGCAATGTAAAATAATATTAGCCAATATTAAGCACAATTGAGTTTGAATAATAAATATTAATATTTTATATCAATTAACAATGATTCACATTATTATTAATTCCTAATTTTATTAAAATATTAGTTTTTATCAAAACAATAAATTTTACGCAAATTAACTGCATATACTGCGAGTACACTTTGATGTTATCCTTGTATATTAATGACAATGATAAATTTTTATTTTATTTAAAACTAATAACAGTAGTTAAGTAAATATCTAACACACAATTTATATTTTAATTACAAGTTTTGTGTTTAAATACACATTGATTTTGTAACACAAGTGATAGCTTTAACCATAATGTCAGTATTTTCTGGCATAACATTTAACACACAATATGTGTGGTATTTGTTATCGTTAATTGTGGTCATTTGGATCACGTATTTTTATTTGTAAGTATCTTTAAATTTCTATGATATTACCAAAATATTAAAAGTTATATATTTTTTAACACCAACTTAATGTGATCACAATTATGTGATTATAATGTATCTTAATAGTATCTAATAGTTAAAGCATTGATTTTTAGTTGAAATAATCCTGTGCGAAAGTCATTATACAACTTATCGTATAAAAGAGCAGAATAAGAGCAAACCATTTGTGCGCACATATTAATATATAAATATTTATAAATAAGCAGGCAACAACATATAAGTAGTATACTTATCCATATAGACTGAACAAATTTGCATATTTTAACTGGATTTAGCCGCCTGGAGAGCGCCGGGGCAGTCGCGGCCAGCAATGGCGGCCGTGACGTACCGATCGGCGCTTTAGTAATACGTGTCTATAGTCCTGGCAATCATTCGTTAAATATTATCGCTATTTTTAATTCTCTCTCTCTCTCCCTCCTTCTCTCTCCCTTTGTTTCGGTATCTAATTATTCACATATATTTAGGGCTTATTTTTTATATTCCTATCAAACATAGTAATACTATTAATTGGTTTTTTGTTAACGATTTGCCATTTATTTTATACCATAATCTCAAATAACATCTATTGAATGATTTCTTTCTGTTTTTCTGTTATCTATTTTATTATTAGTTATAGTTATGACATAATATGTAGTACTCGTGGTAAATAATATAGTCACAATTAGTCTATGGCTTGATTGAGGCATATAATGCATACATTGTTTGTTTAGAAATGGCTTTTTTATGAAATATTATTTGTTTGTAATTTTTAATTTATAGCATTTAATTGTTTAATATTTTGTAAATATTTTTATACATATAAATATTTAATGATTTAAGTAATGGTTATCAAAATACATCTGCTCTCGGTCTCTCTCTCTCTCTCTCTCTCTCTCTTTCTTTCTTTCTTTCTCGTATAAGATATTAAATTATATCCAATAGTTTTGTTATATCGATAGCATTGACACAATCTTATAGATAATTCATATCACGAAAGGCTGTTATCGGAGAGAAAACACATACAAATCTCATATTTGAACGAAACAATTGTCACACAATTCTCACTCACACCCTCCTATCATAACGTTTACGGCAAACACAAAGAGTACATCAAATTCTGGTAATTCTGTAATAGTTTTGCAATCAATTAATAATTGCATTCATACTGTCGTTATAATCATTAAATATTTTTCAAATAATTTACATTAGAGAGAGAGAGAGAGAGAGAGAGAGAGAGAGAGAGAGAATTAAAAATAGCGATAATATTTAACGAATGATTGCCAGGACTATAGACACGTATTGCTATTGAATAGTGAAAAATATCATTGTTTTAAATGACCATCACTCCCT
>CAJPIZ010003245.1:0-12076 GCA_905368565.1 Medioppia subpectinata
AGAGTTGGAGTACGGGTGCGCTGTTTTGCTGCCATATCTCAATCACCCACACGTTATATGCGCTGAACCACACGCCAGAGCCCAAGCCGTACCCAAACACACACGTATAAAATTGTGATAGAGTTTGTGAGAATGGCAACAATGAAGTCGAAAAGCCCATTAGGCTTATGAAGATTATCAAGGTTATTTGCCGGTTCAGGTATTTGTATAGGTAGCCAACTAGGTAATCAAATAATATTATATAATTCAATTTATTGTCAAGATTAAATTAACATTTGTTATTTTTCTAAACAATTAATTATGTCTAATTTTTTGCAATGTTTTTACTACTGATGAAAAGATAGGGATTTGTGGCAAATAATGATTTTCATTTGTTATGCAAGATTTTGCAAGTATTTGCAAGATTTTTTATATGCCTACTAGTATTATTATATTAATAAAAACAATTAATAATTAATAGTCAAATAATTAATATCTGGTTATTATGTTATCTATCACTCTTATTACTTCATGCGTTTACTGGATATCAATAGTTTTTCTTAGAAATGTAGCGCATTTTTTCACTGATAATTTATATTGAAAATAACATATCAAGTTTTATTGTCTAACAGTTACAGTTACAATAACTTACTTCTAGACTCTAACACTTACAATGAATCTCTTATAAAATAATTACTATAGTAATTTTTAAAAATTTAAGAGACTATTACTGTATTTGGGTAGAGTTGAAAATTGTTACATTTTGTCTAAATTTAGAAAGACAATTTAATTTCATTCCAATAAAATGTTTGGCAAAATTCTAAAATTTCATATAATTAATAACTTTCTCATATAAATTGTATTAGATCAAACTATTAATATAAGTATACTTACAAAGTGATCCAATCATATAACCAAGAGAGAGCAAACTCGGAAATAATGAGATCCAACTTAATGTTGTTCCCAAAACATATTTAAAGTCCACAAATGAGGGCCCAAAACACGAATTGTTTAATCCCTAAGATATGAAATATGAGTATAAAGACAATTGTAATAATTTGAATCTATTTTAATGTACAGTACATGTAAATTAAATAGAATAATAAGTTATATAATATGCCCGGGAACATTATGTTCTAGGTAATACTAGTGACTCATATACAGGTACAGCATTTATATAAATGTCATTTATAACTTTAGCCAAACAGATGATCATCAAAAACAATAAAAATAAATTACAAATATTTAAAATATAATATAAATGCAAAATGTTTATATAAATTACTTATTAAATCAACTTAAATAAAATTATCACTTAAGAAAATTACACTATAATAAAGACAGTATAACATAAAGTTGTATTTAAAACTTACAAAAATTAAGTGAATGATGCTTAAAATGATTGTATAAACATAATAATCCCATTGAACAACAGGCACCTTTTTCTTCACCACTAATTCATTTTCTTCATTCTTCACCATTTTGTGACTAAATATATATTTATAAAACAAAATTATTCACAAAACAGTTGTTATATCACATACAATATGTTTAATGTATTTCAAGATTATGTATTATGTATTGCAATTGAGTTAAACACAAAGAAAACTTTTTCTCATAACTGAAACCACAATTTTTACCACAAAATTGAACACAATTTTTTCAAATTAATTTTGATATAAACTTTACATTTAACGCACTGTTGTTAACGACTATTAATGTAGCGGCGCTTTCAATACACGGTATGTAACGAATGGTTATTTTTTTCTAATATTTAATATATTTATAATGCAATGGCAGACAAAATGTAATTTTTCATAAGAGTAACAACACTTGTAATTATAACAGCGAAATACATCTCTCGTTAGACACACCTGTTTTAAACACTAATTTCATAAATACAACACATCTCTAAGTAGTGATAATATTGTCATTCATGATTTATTGCATAATTTTTGTGATACGGGCATAATACCTTTTTTACCTATTACAATTATTGCATCTATGGTATACAATGCACAAATTAAAATTACCAATGTGATTAATTATATAGTACTAATAAAAACATATCTGTACAATATGTATACTAATTTAAATACAGATTTTATAATTAATATTAATCCTTATTAAATTTGGAATATTTGCAACTTTTATTTCAATTAATTTTTCAAATATTACCTAGATGTAAAATAATTATTTTTAATTGAAATATTTAAATCTGTAAAGTATTACATTAATGTCATTGCCAATTTTTAGTTATTTAGATTATTGCAATATTTGATTTTATTTAATTTCAGTTTTGATTAAAGTTAAACTAAATTTATTTGTTAGTATTGTATTAAATAATTCATAAACATTTGAATTGAAAATTGCATTATTTATTAGCAATTCTTAATATAACTTATTAGTTTTATTACTAACGAAAATAAGGATAAAGTTGCTATTTATTAATAATTAATAAACACTTGGAGTGCAACAAAAAACAGACAAATGTTCTTAATAATTAATTAATGTATTTTAATTACACAACAATTGCGCTATACTGTATGATCAAGTACATTTCAATTATGATTGAGTGGTTTCAATATTAAATATTTATAATTTAACACATATAATTTATAACTATAGCTATATATAACATATTGCATCTAATTTACAACAGGATTTATTTAATTTTAATGTATAAAATGTAATAGTCTGGTCATTAAAACATTAGGCAAATTGAATATTTGTGTATTACAACAACCATGATAGAAAAGTTTGAGGACGTGGACAAGTTTATCTACGGATTGACCGAGGTCAAATATTTTAATTTAAATCGCTGGTATAATTGCATGGATATTATGCCAGACATTGGGAGTAAAGAAATTGCTGGCAATCTTACCGTAATATTGCGGATGCCGTCATCTCTACCCCGAGCGGTATATTCATTAAAACAAACGCATAAATAACTATTTAAATATAATCTAGTTTATTTAAAAATTATTTTATTCTAAAATGAATATATAGCTTATGGACAATACATTTATGCTGCCAATACTTAAATACATTTTATGCACATTAAATGTTAAGATCATTTTAAAGCCAATGTTAACCACGAAAGTCACAGAGATATTTGTAAGTGTAATTAAAAAATGAGTCCGCATTTTAAATAAAGTGTTGTAAAACACTTTGATTACAGGAACATGTGCTCACTCTACCACCATATTTCCAATACCTAAGCGAATCCAGCGATTATAATAATGTGGTGTTTTCGCAATTATACCAAATTGATTTGCTTACCACTAATAAATTGATTGCCGAGAAAACATGGTTACACTTTACCATTCTGTTTGATAAATGGGCAAGTTTAATTAAATTAATTAACAAATCTTCGACTGTTCTTAAATTAAATTATAAATTAAAGGTATGGTTAGGAATATTCATATCATTAATGGTGTTGTCATGCGTTTGCAAACAATTAATAAATTCAACAAAATCTTATGTTGAAGTTATATCACAAATGTTATCGCAATTATTATTGCAATCAAGCGATGAGTTTAAGATATTGAAGACATTACTGAAAAACACAAAGAGATGTAAAAATGTAGTGATAATAGTGACCACAATATGGCTATTGATGGCTACAGTATTGAGCAGTAGTTTCTCGCAATCTATGTTAAGCGCATACTTCAGACGAGAGGCTCGACCTATGGTTAAGTCGATGGCAGACGTGTTGGACAAACAAGGCTTCCAAGCGGTCATACAGACGAGGGATCGGCAAAAGTTTCGTCAATTTATGCCACAAATATTTGAAAAACTCTACAATAATAAGAGAAAACGAGTGGAATGGCTGAAGACATTTAACAAAGACTATCACTTTCAGCTGGATTTGTGTCAAAGTGTGGCCATTGGGCGTCGAGTAGTGCTAATTAGCTCATTTGTTACCGATTATTTGCTGGCCCTGTGCCAACATCTGCCGCTTGTTATAGGGAACCGGTATGCCGTCAATTTTCTGGTCACTGGTATGTCCCGTCGCCATCCCTTTGGTCAACGCATTACCAAAATGTAATCAATTTTTGTAATAATTATATAAATTAATGATTTGATTGTTATGTGAGAGCAGGTTATTCAACGCGACTGTGGCCGGCCTTCCCATCCATGCTATGGCTAATCTAGAACTGAGTCGTCAAATGAAAGGCCCGTTTGTGATGTCTAGGCGTCGGAACCAAACGGTGTCGGATGTGCTTAACAATAGTGACCAACAAATAACAGTTGAAGATTGGGTGAGAAATTTGGTACCAATTTTGTTAGTTTCATACATTGTCTCTATTATAGCCATTATTTTAGAGAAAATATTTACTAATTTATTAATTTAATTAATTGTGTTAAACTATAGTGGAAAACCGTTTATTGTACTATTTTTTATTTTTTGCTATAATTTATCACTATATTAATTGTTATTTGTTTTAGACATTATACGTAAATATTTATTCATTTAATTAATTTATTACAATATTATTAATATTATTGATTGTGATATTCGTTATTGTCACTGTCTTTTGCTTATAAACTAAAAACATTTAATGAAATTATAGTTATAAAAATATTAATGTTTTTAAAACCTCTGATATAAAGTCTCTTTATATAAAACCTCTTTAGTATATTGTGGTAATAATAGTGTTGATACTAATTTGTAATGTAATAAAGAATATTTTATAATGTATATTATACATGGAGTTTAAGAAAATCATATTCTGCGTATACTAAGCATCTGAAATGAACATTTAAATTAATATATTCTTTAATGATGGTATAATATTACATAATAAACTTAGGAATATTCTGTAATTTTTCTTATAAAAAATTATGTCATTTTTAGTTATGTTATTTATAAATGTCATGCAATCAAACCTTTCACATTACAAATACAAATACACTTATTTATAGAATATATTATGTGTACAAAAGTTATTGTATTTATAATGAATTAATTGTGTAATAATATAAATGTGCCCTAGGTGCACTATATATTTTGCTTAACTTAATATGTTGTTTGATTTAATTTTATAATGTCAAGTACAGTAATGGTAAATAAATGATTAAATAAATAAATGTTATTTGTGAATAACTTATCATAATACTAATATACAGAATATTATATTAACTGCCAACAAATACATTTTACATTATAATATATTGGTACAATAGATGTGGTACAATTACATCTATTATTATTTTATTTAATAAAAATTGTCCTGTCTGAATAAATTTAATAAAAACAATAATTGTTTAATAATTAAAATTAAAAGTATTTGTTATTAGTTACTTATTGAAGATGCATTTAAAGATAGCAGCTTTTCCTGTAAGTTATTATTATTTGGTTTGAACAAGATATTTGTCTATAATTGTGTAAATGTGTTAATGTTTAGTACTGGCCGTGGATTCAAATCCATCGATATAATAAGCAAGTTAGTATTAGTGGTACATCAACGGAATTCTTGGCTGTTATTCAGCGTAGACTAAATTGCAGGTAACGTACTGTACATTATTGAATAGCTTAAATTATTTCATCAATATATTTAGGTTAACTTTTAACATTAGGTTATAAGTTGATAATAAAATAAACATTTTATTTTGCCTGTAATAGTTACGAGATAATTGTGCCAAAATATGCCGGTTGGCCCGGATTAATAAATAGTATATTTATTAATGTAAGCATTTGTCTGAAAGAATAAAACAATGTGCCAAGTTTATTTATTAATTAAAAAATATTTTCAATCAAAATTAACAAAAACATAGGAAACGGATATGTCATTGAATACATTGTTTGAAACATCGGATAGAAGTGAGAAAATTAATTTTCTAAAGACATTGTACTCTTCATCGCAGATAATAATCACAAAATCCGGGTTTCAAATAACGAGAAATGATTTGTTTAACTTTTTTAATTACATCGATTCAAGCATTTTTGTGTGTATATTGTGTACATTATTGGCTCTTTTGGCTATTAATCTCATTAATAATTTATTAAATAAAATATACAATTCTGTTAACCTGTGGAATGTGGTCAGAATATTCTTACTCCAACGTATGTATTGTATATTAAATGCAATGTTTTTGCTGCAACATTATGCAGTATTTGTTAATAAATATTTTTTTATTTATAACTACCCTAAAATTCCGTGCATTACCCGCACCCATGTATAACCCGCACTTCAAAAATTTGTGATATTTATAAATAAAAAAGCAACCCATAGATAACCCGCAACCCATGTATAACACGCATGTAAAAGCTGTATACGATAATTTTTCCTATCAAGTTTTAGACATGATATCATTTTAATATTATACCTATTAAAGACAGTATGTCAGTAATGTAAATTTAACAAACCCGATTGTTTTTCTAAAATATTTTGAGTATACTTTATATTTAGATAATCAACAATTCGTTTTCTTTCAAAATTAATTAAACTTTTAAAATTATAGTAGTTTTATGATATAACTTGCAGTAAAGCAATACTAATTAATGAGGCAAAGTATCGTATACACCTTTTACATATAATTCAATATTTTGCAGTTTAAAACCTGTTTGTGTTGACGCAAAAACATGTGCTTTTATAATGAGTTTTAATTTAATATCATTTTAATTATCAATTTGTCATGTTTTAATAAATATTAGATCTGTATTTGAAATAGATTCTGATTTTAACGGATTTAAGTGATATTTAGTGTAATTTTATTAATTTATTAAATAAAATTATTATTTTTAAGAAGTAATAATTTTGTAATAGATAACCCGCACTCCATGTATAACCCGCACGCAAATATTTTCTAAAAATTTAACTTTTTCCTATGGATAACCCGCGGGTAATGCACGGAATTTTAGGGTAGTTATTTTAAAATTGATTTGTGAACTGTATTAATATATTTTATTTGTTTAAATTATATTGAATAGCTATAATGCACAAAACAAATGATAGAATTGAATTAAATATGGCTTTAATTAGTTTAATGGTTACAATATTGTATTTTTGGCTCAAATCACTTATTAATGTCGATTCTGTGGTTAAACTCAATCACAATAACATAGACTCTATTGAAGACATTTATAATGACCGGCAAATAATACCTGTTTTATATGAAACTTCAAAGATAATCAATATTTTCAAGGCATTAAAAGTTTAAATTGTAATTTTAAATCTTAATGTATTAATACTTTTATTAATAGGAGAGCAATAATCCAATTTATAATGAGATTTGGCAGCGAATTAATAGTAATCGAGATATATCTATGAAAAGTAGAGACCAAGATCAATTGCCACATAATTTAAATAGATTTCTAAAATGTATAGACGCGGGAAAGATAGCAATGTTTGAGTTGGATTATGTACATATTCACAGCATGGTCAGTTTGTGTAGTAAATTGCCTCATATTCGATGGCATCTGTCAAGCAACTCATATTTTCGTATTTCTAACTCTTTTGGTATCAATAAATTTGTCCCAAAATATATTGTTAATCAATTAAATAAAATGTAAGAATACTTTTAAATATTTTATGAAAACACTTATACCATTTTACTGTAATATTGTTTCTCTTAAATTGTTTGTTACAAGTGTTGAGAGTTTAGTGACCAATGGTTTGGGAGACAAATGGCTGCGAGACATAAGCAAAGAGACGGCAAATATTAAATCATTTTCAGTGAAAGAATGTATTTTTTCGTCGGAAACCAAAATTACCGACGAATGGCAGCGAAGGGTTAGTATTGAAAGTATGAAATCATTGCTGTATTTTTGTTTATTTGCTTTCATATTAACAATAATTGTATTAATCACTGAGTTAATCATCAAAAACGGTCTATTGTTTTGCTTTTTTAACACTTATTGTTTCCTACAGACTATTGTTGAAGAATTTACTAATTATTTTTGTTTCCATAAGAGATCTCATTTACTTTTACTTAAATAAAAATCATTTTGTCATTAAGTTAATATTTATTTTTTAGACATTTAATGTAATAATTTTGTATTAATTTTTGTATAAATGTACAAGATAATTAATATATTTATAAATGAACAAATATATTTTCAATAACTTCATTCAAAGAAGTGCTTATTTACGAAATAAATTATTTCAAATAATATAATCTACTGTACAGTATAATAATATTGTATTATCTATTGTAATAATATTGTACAATTAATAATAAACTGTTAACATTTTATATTTGAAAATTATTTTTAATAATATGATATCAGTACTAAAGCAACACATATTCAATTGCGCCAAAACATGGTATTTTTCTTGATCCAATTCAACACATTTTTTGCATAACTTCGTGTTAATAAATACCAATTAGTTTTCTCCTGTTTAACATTTATATCATAAGCCTTATAATGAAACACATAATTTGTATTATTTGTAATGAGTGACGAAACCCCTGTATATTTAAATATAGCAATTAATAAATGTTAAAAATAATTTAACAAATGTATCTAACCATTTGTGGGTCTGTGTTCGCCCTTTCCATCTGATTCATAGACAAACCAGTATTTGCTTAGATTCCGGTTCTCATATAACTGTCCGATGGATTGTATATAAAAGCCTAAACTATTGAAGTGTTTTCCAGTGAAAGAATATTCCGGGTGTTTGCGAGACGTGGCGTTTAATGCATCCAGAATTGTGACATTGGTTTCGGGCTTTTTCATCATTAATAGCCTAACGCTATGAACATTTGAGTCGTCTATCCTTTTAGTAATCTTTATCGATATGTTGTCAAAGCCTTGAAAGTATATACGATTTTATATAAATATAATTTCACAATATTTTATTAATTCATTTATTTATACGTACATTGAATATCATTTACTGTAATTGACAGATACAATGATGTATATAACAAGCATTTAACAAGAGATGAGCACATCTTTTGCTAAAATAAATTATAATTTGTTAATTAATTCACGAAATATTTTGTGATTTACTTTTTGTCGTTCATTAAACTAACAAATAAATTATTTATAAAACTTTGCAAAAATAATTTTATATATCTGTTATCAGTATTTTGCTATTTATAAAGTCAGCAACATTTTGAACGTTGAATTCGTGATAACACTTGAAAATTACTATTTATTTATGTTTAAAGATTTATCTTAATATAATTTATATACGGTACAATCAAAAAGCATACGATTTAAGCTATTTTTACATAAGTTTGTAATAATTGTAAATATTAGTTAAAACCATAATTAAGACAAACATTTTATTTTTCAAAATAAATGTGTAAATGACAAACAAAACCACTAATAAAACTACTGTCCATCAAAATCATCATTCAAATGGTTCCTTAAAATCGATTGCAAAATCCATGTCCTCTTTGCTCATGAGTTTCAAACGGCTAATACTATCAATGAATTGATTTCTGGCGTTTCCGGCAAATACTTGTCGTCCAAAATTGGCGAAGAACTTGCGGACCGGAAGGCAGACCGGGTTCTGGCCTTTGGGGGACGAGTGGCTGAGCGGCACACGAATCAGGCCCACTGTCTCGCAGGGAAAGGACTTGGCTTTTGTGTATTTCAATTCCAAGCCTTCAAACACGTCGATCGGCAGCTCTTTGCCAAAGAAGTGCAAAACTTTGCCGTTGTTTGAGGCGATGTGAGTGAAGAGTCGGTCGTCGAGAGTGATCTGTCCTTCGGGTACCGCGTAATCCATTTCTTCGCGAATCTCGCGATACAAAGCGGTTATCACTTCCTGTCTGTCGACCACCGGTTCATCGGATTTGCCGCCCGGGAAACCAAACCTGCCGTCGGCTCGCATTTGCATCAACGCAAAGGTGAGGCCAGTCCTCGGGTCGCGGCTCCAGAAGAGTACATGAGCCGCATGTATGTGACTCTTGTACTCAGTCATGGCCATCGAGAAGTCAATCTCTTTGTACTTTTTGCTATTTGTTGATCCCATTGTTTTGCGGCCAAAGAATTGACAATTGATTGGTAAAGAATTTTGATGCAAAAAATATCACTAAAAATTGATATAAATTACAATAAAAGTGAATGAATTTGAATGAAATGTTTGCCATTGTTTGGTTGCGTGAAATATGTATTTATTGGTTTAAATAGTAATTTAATAGTTAAATTCTATGTGATTATTAGTCACTGATTAGTTGTAAATACATTTGTTGGCAATCGTATAAACCCTACCGACCCCTCACACCGAGTCGGGTGTGTTCGCACTCTCACATCATTTATAACTATTTTTAATAATGATTTGTTAATAATATTAAAACTATTAATTTTCAAACATATCCTGTGATTGGTATACATTATGTCAACTCTTATAACTCGTTTCGGTAACCGATGGACACCCGATAGCATACGAGTTATACCCGTTATTGACCTCAAAATATAACCAAAAAAGCACTAATTGTTAGACAAAACAGCATTAATTGATATAAACTAATCATCGGTTAAATATTAACATAATTTCTGAACACTTTATGATTTAATTAAATTACAAATAAAACTTTTAATGACTTAAATTACAAAATGATGAAAACGTAACGTTATTTGTGAACCATTTATGCAGTTCTTAAAGGCGTGTATTTTTGTGGTTTGAAATTCAGAAGAAATTTAGTATCAGTTATTTACGTTTTTTATAGTGAATAAAGTAATCACCGAACATCATTTATATCAATTTCAATTATGCTTACAATGATAATTAATTTGGCAAATTTAAAAATAATAAAATTTTTTAATATAAAATTTTTGGCCCACCACTCATTAACATTAAACTTTATCCTTTATAAGTGTTTTGCAAACAATTATCTAAAAATGTCTTAATTTTATCAACATGAATTTATTGTTTGAATGTTAGTGCTAAAGTTTAATTTAATAAATAAATCCGTAGATAAAAATTACATTATACTATATTATTTTTTAAAATAAAAACTATTCCCATTTATTTAACTAATTCTTTTAGATATATACTTAAAATCTAATATAATATATACATGAAATTTTCGAAAAGTGGGGATAATAATGGAAAGTTGATTATAATGGACTTGTATTTACTCCAGGTATTAACAATTTCAGACTTTGCTTATAATATAGTATTTATGTCTCATAAACAGTTTATTCCAAGTTTTAGACAACATTTTGTTCAATTATTACTTTTGAAATGATTTTTTTAAATATATTTTTAATTTTTTAATGTAATGCTTAAAGTCGTTGAAAAGTGGGGACAGTATTGGACCATATTTTGTATGGCTTTCAATGTGAGAGAGTTTTATATATTGAGGGATTATAACAGGTTGGGGATTATAGTGGTCACACAATTGGGGATAATAATGGAACTATTTTAACATTATGTGAATAGCAAATGACTTATGATTTAAAAATATGGGGATAGTATTAAAATGGGGATACTATTGGGTGTTTATTATATTGGATTTCGAGTATACTTTTAATTCCCCCCTTACTAAAACCCCGTAAAACGATATTATCCGGAAACTAAGCTACACTCCAGATATCTGCTCCCGATATATTCATAAATGCATATATGCGTAACTTTGTATGTGAGTGCACCGCTAATAACGGGTTAGAGCTATTGTATGAATTCAGTCATAATTGAGATTTAGTTTGCATTTCATGTGCGGATCAGTTGTGGCCGAAGACATGCCATCACCCAAACGAAACCCCATTAGTTTATTGGTGTCCGTCAAGACATCGCAGCCACGAGTGGCCGACTATTGGCTGACAGTTCCGGCCGCTGTCCTCACCATCGATGACCTCAAACGACACCTGATGTCCACTCTCGCCATCGATGGTCACAACGAAGTGGATCTATGGCTCGACAACGGGCTCTTACGCGACGGCCGCACACCTGTCGGCCATATTCTCATAAATCGAGACCACCTCGAGGTCCGGCCCGCGAACGCAGACCATTACCCCGTAATACCGGCCATTGTGTCCGCCGATGAAGTGTATGTCATATATTGAGAGATGAATTGATCACTAATTGGTGTCCATTTGGTTAGCGATCGTTCGGACGCGGAATCGACGGACAGTCGGACCACTTATACGGTGACGAGCCGTCAAATTGAAGAGCAGATGAACAGCAGCGGT
>CAJPIZ010003246.1:0-12076 GCA_905368565.1 Medioppia subpectinata
AATGAATTAAAATTGGTTTTTTGAAGGGAAGAACTACTCCTTATTCTCATATATTAATTCCCAAATATAAGTGCAATAAAAATTTTGCCGGTTTTGTGTTCTTTAGGTTCTTGTATTAAAATCGTTTCCCAAAATTTATATTAAGACTAATATATCAAAAAAGGGTTTTTACTTCCGATTTCTCAGTCTGTAATATCTCTCTCTCTCTCTCTCTCTCTCATATTAAAAGTTAACAAGAGGTGTGACTCATATATATATAAGAGAATGAGAGGAGGGAATGCATTTCGTAACAAAAAATTTTCTTATTCTTACTTTAATGCAAGACTTATGGCGAGTGTATTAAACGAGAGTATAATTCAACATTTAATACATCGGCAGACAATGTGCTAATGTTTAGAAGACTTGCGATATATTTTGTTTTTTATAACGGACGGCCACTTCTTCATTGCCATCACTGCCACAGAAGGGGGTAGAGATACACGCATCTGAGCTCTCTCTCTCTCTCTCTCTCTCTCTCTCTCTCTCCTTTTAGAGGAGTAATAAAAAAATTTACAAACTTTTCGAGATTATGAAATCTCATTCTTTCGTACATTTAATAATATACTTATTTATATCCATTAATATCTTGTGATTACACTATTAAATGCTATTAAATATTATGTGTAAATACTTTTGTGTGAGAAATAGAAATATGCTGAGAATATACAGTGAAAACCTTATAATAAAATAAATCTGTAATAAAAATTTACACATAATTTTATTGCCGAGTATTTTATAAGAATACAAAAATTATGATTTTTCCCATTTTATAACTGCTTCGTAAATACACATCAATATAACTTGCAATACAATTACATTAATAATTATAATATGCATTAAAGCATATAAAACATGTGTTTAATGAACAAATCAATTATTGCAAAATTAAAAGAGCAGAAAATAGTTTTTTTAATAATATTTTATCACAAATAATATTTATTTATATATTTATAACTTTTATAAAGGTTTTGCTGTACTGTTGTTGGCCTTAACACGAAAGGCACCAGAAATATGTGTTTTTTCTATACATTATTTCATTAGAAAAATTTTTATTAAGAGAAAAGACTCGAAAAAACAGGTTAACATAGATTTTATAATAAATGACCTTGGGCGTTTAGAAATTTATTCCCAAAAAAGTTCTCCAATAATATATATATATAATATAATGTACTGTATATACGGTTTGCGTCATTAAACAGCAATATTTAGCTAATTTTTAAAAGCATTTTCTGTGTTTCAATCAAATATTATAGTGATTACAAAACGATACACTCTTTTAATAAATATTTTTCTCAACAATTTTTCTAAAGTATTGACAAAAAATACAACGAAAAAAACGTCAAAAACTCAAAAAATATTTCCATTAAATGCGAGGAAAAAGCGAGAGATACCAGAAATGAATGTGTAATTATATTTTGTATCTCGTTTTGCAACTAATCGTATATGTATTTATATATTTGTCCCATAAATGCAAGTTTTTTATTAGCTTTCATGTGAGATGTATTTTAAAAACCATTATAACTGTTGCCACACTTTCTAACCCATTATAAACAATACAGCAATATATTGAAGAGTTAAGACATGTCTCACATTCTCTCCCATTTAAGAAGACATATAACGAAAATAATCGTAAAAATATTAGAAATTTATTTATTAGTTTACACAAGAAATTTAAAGGTCGGAAAACATTTATATATATTTATTTTATTTCGATAGTATTTCTCATGTTTTCCTATTCAGAACTCGTAGTCAACAATTGTGTGTTAAAAGCCATCACTAAGTTATCCATAAATGCATTGTATGTCTATTCATACATTTTAGTCTCCAATTCCTTATCAATACAATCATAAAATAAAAATATTTCTAAATGTTATATAAAAACTAACAAAAATTTTCCCGTCAATCGCTTCGATGAGGTAGGGATACGAGTGTTGCACAATCTGTCCATGTATTGTCTTGAGCCCTCCCCCCGTGTCCTCCCTGTGCCTTATATGACTTCATAGTAATTTCTATTAACCGTTTACACACTTTATGTCATCTCTTTATTTTTTCCTTCTCCTTCTTCTTGTGAGCCGAAAGCCATTCGCACTCTTTTATACATATCTTTGTCACAGAAAATAACTAAAATCTTAGAGCAAACGCCGACACAAAACACACAACACATAATATAATGGATTATATCGATCGCATGATTGCTATGATTGCGATGCCTTTTGTTTGTATTATAAGTTATATAATATACGGTATATATATCTATACCGGGGAAAGAAAACCAGGGATTAGTTGATAGTATAAGAGGCAAAACGCAATGAAGAGCTTATTATATGATGAAGTGCTTTGCAAACACATCACAAATTATTATTGTTGCCCAAAAAATGTCTCATCTCATCCCTCTCTTCTCCTCATTGTGTCCTTTGGAGTTGTGATACCATTGGACTACTTGTGTCTCACAATTATATACATTATGAGCAGAAGGAGAGGGAGTCTGAGGATGAGTCCGACTAACATCTAATAAGCAATAGTGTGTCGATAGAGAGCACGTCTCACATTGAAATTAGTTGAGAGATAAGCCTTTTTCCATCTAATAGTTACTAACGATTCACTACAGAAGCCATAAGCCATACATAACAGGCAACCATTAAAAAGCAGTGGCGGACAGGGAGTCGCATACATACGCCAAAAATATCTGTACAATAATGGCTCAGCCATTGGCTTAAGAAATATTATTGTTTGACACAAAATCAGTGATCGTAGGAGTAATGAAAGAGGTATTGAGAGAAACGGCTCCTTATATTATATAGTATTTTATTTAGTCATATATTATGTCAATAAAGAAAATGATTGTTATATTTTGTATTTGATTTTCTGTTGATTTTCTTGCTTTTTGTTTCGATGTATCGTTTATAGCGATATTCGCATCCCTTTTAATCTCGCTATCCTTTTATTGAGACAGTAATATAAATGAGCAAAAAATAAAATATAAATAAATAAAAATATAAATTTTTACACAGAATTTAAATAGACTTCAAAATTTTTATATGACTTTTCTATGTATTCAAAAGAAAAACATATATAAAATTGTTTTATTGGTGTTTGCATTTCGCGACACTTTACAAACTTTACAGATTTAGACAATAGATTTCAATCTCCCTTTTTATACTGTATATACTTTTGTCTTAAATGTCATATTCTCTACCGATTCTGTCTCTCATTTCTTTCATGTCTTTTCGGATTTTATGCAACTTTTCTTTGAGCTTTGTTTTTATTTTTTAAAAATTGCTTTTAATTTTCTCGACAATAATATTACATTATATTCAGTGAAAATTGCAATTATCTTCCTCTAAACACCAGTAATAAAGACAACCGAATGGCAGTTCCAGAAGCACTGTATATAATACATGGTAAAAGTCTGTGTATTAAAAAAGTTCATATAATATTAGGCTCTCATAGATATATATCACATGTTGTAGATATACATGTATTTTTGCAGAATATATGTATAAAAGAGTGGAATATATATATTGTTGTGTAAAAGTAAGTCCAAAATTGAGTGAAGACGTGATTCAGTTCTGCGGCATTGCGTCGGCACAGCATTTGTCGGGCAATTTGCTGTAATGAAGCACAAAACAGGCACCAACTCTGCACCCAAACACACATTGCCATACACTTACTATACGTTATATAACCATACATTCTGTACATATCTGGCACAATATATACACTAATGTTGAACAATATAATGTACAGTACAGTACAGTGTGTGCTCAGCCATTGGCACACATGCATTGCCAGTGAGTGAGAGAGATATCGTCTAAAATATATAACATTTTTATATAGCGATGAACTGAATGCGCGAATAAAAGCCACCGTTTTCTGGATGACTGTCTCCTATCTGTAATACGTGTGTATATGTGTGTGACTTAGCGATGGCTGCGATGGTTGTCAGGCCTGTTAGGCCTCCCTCTCCACTCAGTCGTGGATCTCTCTCTCTCTCTCTCTCTCTTATACATATATTCTGCAAAAATACATGTATATCTACAGTATGTGATATATAACTATGAGAGCCTATCTCTCTCTCTCTCTCTCTCTATCTCTCTCTCTCTCTCTCTCTCTCTCTCCCGCAGTATATGTGACCCCATATATCGCAATATTACCGATGACTGACAACTAATTCACTTTATGTTTTGTGTTTTTTTTTTGCATTTTTCGCTCTCTCGCCAAAATGTCATCACAAATATATAACTAATTTTTAGATAAGAATTTGCACACAAAATACTGATAATATTTTTATTATTGAATTTATACGAAATAGTTATTTTACATACAATATTAGTGGAAATAATAAAAACTTATATACAATAAAAGGCAAAACACAGGAACAAAAATATTGAATATTCTAACGATTTGTTTGAACATAAAATTTGTATTTTTATTAATAATACTTCTATTTTTACAATTAACTGAGAAAAGCATTGTTTGAATTTTAATTATGACATTACATACCGGCTATACATTATTCACAATTGTAAAACACTCGGTAAAAACATCCGTATGTTTTTTACTACATATTATATAAACGTAATGCATATACAGTTAGCATATAAAAAGATTTTGCTCATTTAATATTCAATAGTAATATTATATATTCTGTTATATTCTTATCTATAATTAATAGCAAAACTTATTAGTAATTACAGTAAAATTGAAACGTTTTGTACGGAATTTGTTTGAATATTATGTGTACAGTATATGTATGTTATAAAGTGTGTGTTTTTGTATTGTTTATATACATCGTCGGCATTATAATTGCAAATTTGGTTTTTTTGCCTATAAATACTTTAATTGGTATTTCATGCGCTTTTCATTAAGTTTTATTTAATTTTACAATTATGTTAAAAATACTTTTCTCTCTCTCTCTCTCTCTCTCTCTCTCTCTCTCTCTCTCTCCTTTTTCTATCTCACTTTATTTATCCCATACTTTTAACCTGTTTTTGCACGTATATTATTGCCAGCAAAATATATGGTATATTTCTCTATCTAAAAGCATTAAGGGCTGAATAAAATTGTTTTTTTACATTTTGTTATTTATTATTTGACTCCACTTTAATTGTGTTAAAACTGCAAATGTATTAATTATAATCCAAAACAGAGAATATGGGCTGAAAATAACATATAGTTAAACGAAAATATTGTATGGGATTTGATTGTATTTCATTGTTTTCAATAAGAAATGTATTAAAACTATATGTTTAATAGAAATGTACTCTTTTTTCTCTCTGGCATATAATGATTACATTATATTTTTCTGTTTTTTATATTTCTCTCTTGAGATTTATTATTATCGTATGAAATATTATAATATTATATTAAAAACCTTTTGTTTTGTATGTCGACTAATATAACTAATTACAAAATACTGGATTGTGACGAAAATTTATCACTTTTTCTCCATAGATATTATAAATATATGGTTTTGTTTTTTTTTCTAAACTCTTTATTCAAAAAGCATTGAAAAACTTTATTTCAAATGAATTCCAAGCAATAAAAGCAAAAGAAATTACACATTATTTTAACAGCAAATTCTCTGTTAGTGTTATTTTTGTGTTTAATGTATTAAATAGTGTATAAAATTCAATCATAAAAATATATTCAGCAAAAAAAACTGGTCAATCGTTTCTCTCATTCCGTGTAAAGAGTGAATCAAACGTTTTATTAAATGATAAAAAACTAAATTAATTTAAATACGAAAAATATCTATTAATTTTGAGAAAAGTTATTCGCAAACCTTTTTTTCTCTCTCAATCGCTGTCTCCTCTGATAAATCGGAAGGTGTTTGAAGTGAAATGAATATAAAATTCTTTGAATTAAATAAAAAGTGTTTTTATATGTATTTTACAAGATATTCGCCAAACGTTTTTGCATTTAAAAAACACATTTTCTTATTATTTTGCGCTCCGTTTGCGATCCAAAGGCCAATTCATTTGCGCCGACGGGTTATTGAGAAACGAAATGCAAAAATATCTGCAAATTTTGACACAAAAATAAAACATGAGATAAACATATTCTCTCTGAGATTAACTATGTTTTTAGCCATAATTTTTACCCATGAAATAAGTTTAACGCCAAAAATTTCTCTCAATGTAATAAAGTATTTATAACTATACATATCTTTTAAGGCTTATAGTTTGTTTGAGTCAATAAATACATTAATTGAATGTTAAGTCAAGTCATCACCAGTCAGTTGGCCGGCGATTACATTCATAAAGAAAAAAGAGAGAGAGAGAGAGAGAGAGACTACTACTTATTGAGTAAATTATTCATAAACCAAATACTTTCGCAGTTTGAATGGGAGAGAGACTGAGAGAGCATTGATTTAGTAGTATTTCATATTAGCATAGATACTGAACAACACATTTATGAATGAAATGTTGAAATTCTTGCCTTTTATATATACATTCACTACAAATAATACACAGTTATAGCATATAATGAACCGAAAATATAAACATTGAATATATTTATTATAATTAAGATAAATGGGAATTAATTATAAATCACTTGAAAAAGCAAACTCTCATATGATTTAATCGGAAAGAATGAATACTTAGGAGTGAATGAATGGATGGAAAAAAGTGAGCTTTTTCTAAATAAATGTAAAATCAGATAAAATGTAAATTTTAAACATAATTCTCTCGCTTTTTTGTTGCTCTTGTATTACTTATGCCATTAATGTAACGCTTATAAGCATTTAATACATATATATTACCGGGTATTATATATTTATAATATCTATAATATTTATAATATAATAAAAGATATTATATTATTCATACAGTTATTGAATAATAATTGGTAAATATTATAGCGATTATGCAAACTGTGGAATGCGTTCACAAATTTAATAATAAAATGTTGTTTAATATGTAATACGATATATAAATATAAATTTTACTTTCATTAATAGTAACGAGAGAATGAAAAAATAGTGCCACAAGTTTAATAACTCGTGAATTCACTTACTTGTTATACACACACATGTCGTATACTGTATATATTGTGTGCCAAAGGAGTTCATTATTAGCAATATTTATGTAAATTATTATTAAATAATTTCTATAATTTCTTTTACATAATAATACGGCAATAATATCATAATGTATTGAAAATGTTATGTATATTTTTTTCGCCAACATTTGCTTCTCTCCATCAAATGTGTGGTGTGTTTGTGATGCCAACGATTCGTATGTATGAGTTATTTATTAATCATTTTTGTATGTGATTTAATATACCATTTATATGTCTAATAAAAGCAATTCTGTTGCACTAATTCCTTACGTATATAATAATAATAATAATAGCGTATAATTGCAAATAACTTCTGTCTCTATTGTTTGCCTAAAAGTTTAATATTGTGAGTGATTTCTGGTGCCGACACATCCACGACCACCGCTGATGCCACTGACTCTCTCTACCTGTCCATCCATTCTATGTGCAGATGATATATATAAACGCTTTTGGGATTTAGAGAGAGAGAGAGAAGTAAATGGTTGCGAAAAAAATATACATAACATTTTCAATACATTATTATATTATTGCCGTATNCATTAAAATACTACTATCGCTGGAATGGCATCGATATCTATACGAGTTATAAAAACACATACAATCGTTTTGTGAGCGGATTTTGTTTTGAGAGCACCGCAAGGGATCTTCTATTGAAAGAGTGGAAACACTGGCGAATGCACGCCAACTAATCGCCGCCGCATATCATGCCATAAGTTACCATAAGTAATAATAATAATAATGGCACAAAAAATATCATACCTTTTCCCATATACTGTATACCAATACCAGTGCTATCATTGAATAATGAACGCAATTTAGGTGCTCTCAAAACAAAATCCGCTCACAAAACGATTGTATGTGTTTTTATAACTCGTATAGATATCGATGCCATTCCAGCGATAGTAGTATTTTAATGCTATAATTTTTATTTTGTTAAAATGTTAAGCAATCAAAAAAAAAGTAAAACACATACAAATCTATGACATTTCACGTTTTTATGGCCAATACTGGTGTTCGCATATCGTAGTGGTTTGTGAATGACAAGAGAGAGAGAGAGAGAGAGAGAGAGAGAGATGACTATCATTATATGGGAACGTGTGTTATGTATGAGTCGGTGCTTATGAATCAAACATCTCCCCCGACCTCAGACCAGAAAATTCATTGAACGAGAAGAGAGAGAGAGAGAGAGAGAGAGAGAGAGAGAGATTCACTGGATCGAAAGGAGGCATATATATTGAAAAAACTGAAAATTAAAAGCAATCAAAAAATATATACATTTGCAAAGCGTTTTGATATTTCCAGTGACACTAATTGTAAGTTTGGTTTGAAATAAAACACATGAATCGCATATTGTATTTGAATATTTTTCAATGAAATTCCTGCTTTAATATACAAATTCTGAGAGCATTTGTAAAAAACTACAGCAGAAAAAGAAAAATATTATATTTTTTTCGTGAATAAATTAGTTGAACACTCGTGTCGAGTCAATCATCAAGAAATAAAAGCATGAGATGGTATTCCCATTGAATATCTCAATACAAACAACAACTCTATTTAAAAAGCGATCAAAATAATACAAGCAATTTCTTTAATGTTTTCGCTATTTTGTATGCATAGATAGGTATATGAAATGCAAGTCTCATAACTCAATGGTTTATTAAACAAAAATTAAGACCACAATTGAGATAAAGAAGAAAAAATTGCTCAATTCATCGCTAATCTAAAAGCGCACAAAACATTTAAAATAAAAGGTGAAGCTCTCGGCCGACAAACAACACACAACACACGTCCGATCCCTCCAAAGGTTTTTCTCGTTTTTTCTTCTATTCCTTTCTTCGAGTAAAGTATTTAATAATAATAAGAGGTATGAGAAGAGAGTCTACTTATTCTAAACACTCATTTTGTATATACATATAGTTATATATATTTTTGCAACACATATACTATGTATAAATATTTTAAGTCTTTAGAGTCTCTCCTGTTTGTTATGAATACCTTTTTTAGGGAGAGAAAGGAAAATAGAGGGCAAAAGAAAGTGCACCGAAAGAGAGAGAGAGAGAGAGAGAGAGAGAGAGAGAGACCTGAAGCCGGTGTTGATGTGTGTATATGCATAGCCAGTGCCGGGACTGACTGTAAGGGCAGAGAAAAAATAAGCTCAAAAAAATTGGAGAAGAAAATCAAAATTGTAGTGAAATTGTCGTGCATTTGGGAGGAGAGAACACGTTTCGAATAAAGTACTCAATTATTATAGTTAAATGTTTTTCTTTTCAGTTTAGGCACAATATAGCAGTTAAAGCGCCCGTATATATAATTTTCAACATTTCGTTTTACTCAATACAATAATACCATAATATGATGTGTATTGAAAAATACATATACAAACACATTGCAAATCATCTATGCTATTTAGTTTGGTTTATTTTATTTCTCTCTCTCTCTCTCTCTCTCTCTCCTAATACCACTGTTGGCAATGTTTGGTGTAATTGGGATACACATTAAATGCCAGTGTAATGGGCAGAGACAGGCAGTCGATAGTGAACTGCAAAATACCTGTATTTGCAATGTTTGGCATTTATACCACTCATTATATCGTTAAGTTGTTTTTGAAGACCGCATTTAGGCATTAGTCCTTCGGTTTTGGATGCAAAACCCATCATAAGTGAGATCCAGAAGAATACGAGTTCATAACTTGTCTTTAACTCAGTCCCAAACCCAACAAAAAACTAAATTATCGCTTACTTCTAAACACTTGCTAATAATATTTAGCTCTAAAGTCCTTCTTATGAGAAGATTTGAGGTTTTAAACAGTTTTCACAACAAAAACTACTAATTCACTGAATATTTACGTCTGCACTCAGTTTTTACAGCAATTTTCCCAAACATTCATAAGTAATATACTGTTGTTTTTTAGGGCAATGCTTACTATGAGACGAAACGTCACTCAATTTGGGTTTACAGGAGAGAGAGAGAGAGAGAGAGAGAGAGAGAGAGAGAGAGCTCAGATGCGTGTATCTCTACCCCCTTCTGTGGCAGTGATGGCAATGAAGAAGTGGCCGTCCGTTAGGGACGGGATTATAGACATGAGTTCTTTATAAGACGATGGGTTGCATGAAAACGGCTCAATGTATGTCATATCATACCTGCTGTGCATTGGATGCCATATCACCAAAATGCCAATCGCCGTACGGATCCAATAGCCGCCCTCAACAGTGCTTTTGTGGCCAACGATTTTGTTGGTGTGTTGTGTTTGATATGCAGTTTTGGATTTTCATATTAAAACCACTTACGGATCGCGTATCACGTCTGACACCACACCATAAGATCGACATATAAAACAATCCACTGATGAGAAGCCATCAAAACTGTCTTTCCATTTGATATCAAGAATTATTATAAATCTGAAGGAAAAAACAGTTTTGCGAAGAGAGGGGGAAAAATCATACTAAAGAATAAGCGTTTCTCCTAATAAATAATATTATCTCATTTCGCATATCTTTCCGCACTTTCCGCACATATCCTTATAATTCAAACATATTTTTTAAGATTTATTTTTCGTTTTGGCGTTTTTTCATACATTTTTCGTCAGAGACTCAGGTTTTGAAGCGAAATAAACGAGAAAATCACATCACATGAGCTTTAAGTGAAAACACTGTTTGGCATTGACTTTGAGACAGGAATACAGTGAGAAAGGTATACGGAATCAGCTCTACGTTTACCTTCTTGGGCTGGTTTGGCTCCCTTTTGTGATGGCATACTCTCTCTCTCTCTCTCTCTCTCTCTCTCCTGTAAACCCAAATTGAGTGACGTTTCGTCTCATAGTAAGCATTGCCCTAAAAAACAACAGTATATTACTTATGAATACTCTCTCTCTCTCTCTCTCTCGTCCCGAGTCTCTCATTCATATGTTTGCATAGAAGGCCACTTTTTGGAGTTACCTGAGCCACAGCTGGACGTCTATTTAATCTGTTGAGGCAATCGGACTGCCAGTCCATCCACAATATGTGACGCGAGAGATATATCAGTTGGTCTGAGAGGTTGTGTTCAGCGCTTCAGAAGTCATTCCTCAGACCATAACCTGAAGAAAGATTTTGTGGAATTTTTGGCAAAACGTTTGCCCAAAAACTCTATACAAAGTATAATATACGGCACACCATAAGTGCCGTACGAATGGCTCACTCGCTCTTTTCCTCAATCATCAATTGCTAAACAATAATATATATAATACGAGCCCTTTGTATATGGGCTGAGAAAATGTATTTAAAAACTTCAACACTATTTCCTTTTAGTAAACATTTTTCTTTTCAGCGATAATAATATCTAGAGCTTCTATTTTTCGGGAATTAAAACATATAAATTCGGGAGTATACATGCCCAAAATCGGGAAAATTCGGGAATTACGTTTTTATTGGATTTTCACATAATAATCATGTATTTAAGTGATTTTTAAAAGGTTTATATGTACTAATGAAGCAAAATAATGGCATTAATTGAGATAAAAATAATTAATAATCATATAAATATGCCATGTTTTATGTATTTTACTAATATATACAATAAATTTATTACAAATTATGTAAACTGTGCAACAAGTTTTGGTATTATGTCAACAAATTCAGAGAAAATCCATATTTTTAAAGATTTTTCGTTAAAAAAAGTAAATTTTCGGGCAATTTTTAATAAAATAGAGGCTTTTCGGGACAATATACCAAAATCGGGAATTTCCTCAAAAAGTGCCAAAATCGGGAAAAATCGGGAAAATAAAACTTATATATTTTAGGCCTATTATGACCCCTAAAGTTAATGGTATGCAATTCCCGATGATTTTGTTAACTATTTTTTTCGGGAATTCCCGAAATTTAGAAGCCTTAATAATATCTTTAACTCTCTCTGAAATCAAACCATCGATTATTAACTTCTTAGAAGTCGTTTCACGAGAGAAGTAGAGAAAGAGAGAGAGAGAGAGAGAGAGAGA
>CAJPIZ010003247.1:0-12075 GCA_905368565.1 Medioppia subpectinata
CTTATTGTACACAAACGCGTGCATTCGGGAGAAAAACCATTTAAATGTGATTATGATAATTGTATTAAAGTCTATACAACGAAATCAGAATTAATTTTACATAAAAAATGTGTTCATTTAAATCTAAGATTTGTTTGTGATTTCAATGATTGCAATAAAAGTTTTGCAAAAAACTCGATATTAAATAAACATAAAAGTTGTGTTCATTTCAATGAAAAGCCATTCAAATGTAATGAAGATAATTGTGGCAAAAGTTTTGGACAAAAGGGAAATCTAATTACACACAAACGCATTCATAGGGAAGAAAAATTGTTTAAATGTGATGTCAATAATTGTAATAAAAGTTATAAACAACAATCACATTTAATTCGACACAAAAATAACATTCATTTAAATATAACGCCGTTTAAATGTGATGAAGTAAATTGTGACAAAACATTTTCAGATAAACAAAAACTAAATCAACACAAACGCTATCATTCGGACGAAAGACCATTTAAATGTGATTTCACTGATTGTAACAAAAGTTTTAAAACAAACGGACATTTAAATCGACACAAACGTGAAGTTCATTTGAAGAACAAATAAATTTTAAGCATTTTTAAAAATTGATTATAAATTATACTTAAAATATTTTTAAAAAAAAGATTTTTATGTATGTATTCAATATTTAATTTCCAATGAATTTAATATTATTGTATTAAAACTATAATTGTATTAAAAGTATTTTTTTAAAATTAAACATTTATTAATTTTAAGTAAATTCAATTGATGCACAATAATTAACTGTAAGTCGTAATCTATGTATTTATTCACATTATTTCGATTATAATGACATTTAAAGCGAGAATTGATTGTATTTTCCTTTAAACCTTATGAAAACTGTACTCAAATACAATCAACAATCGGTTTAAATAACACCTGTCTTCATATGCAGTGCACTATTGTTTCAATTAAAGCATTAAATGATTATTTTTTTGTGCATTTGTTTGAAAGCATTGTTTTTGGCATTAATTTTGATTTGAAAACTATTTGATTGTAATTTTAAGCAAACGTTTAGTACAATCAGTTCAGTTGATCCCAAGATATGGCGCAACAGATAACACATTTGATGGCATCACTCGAGACCACAGATGACGGCGAAGACAAAGACATTCAACAGGTATTTGTCAAACAATTTACTGTTTATTGGGTTTTATTTTTGTCTCGAATTTTAGCCGAAGAGTTACGCGAAGGACTCAATGGACAGATTTGGTGACGACATGTTTGGACTCATATTATCGTATCTCTCACTCGAAGATCGGTTTCAATACGAATGTGTGTCCAAACAGATCCAGAGGACAGTCTTCGGGAGTGTTGTAGATATCGAACTCAATGATCAACTCATTAGCAAAATCGTTAAAACAAAGACAACATTCACTCAAACTATGGAAACAATTGCCAAAAAGTTACCAAACATTCAGACCATTGACTGTCGAGGAATGATATGTAATAACAATAGTTTGCAGATATTTCACGACAATTGCCGGTATTTGCGGCACATTTACTGCAATATGCCTTCAAATCGTAATCAACTGATCCCAAAGTTAAGACCTCTGGTCACCAGAATTAGTGGAGTTTCGGCCAAACAATCGTTTATAAATTACCACCGATTGTCTCATTTGTCGGTCACTTTTATAGACAACGTATTTGACCAAAATTCCGGACTAATGGCGAAGAATTTGTTGGGTTTTGAGTTCACATTCAATCTGAAAGACTTTAACAAACAATTGTTGTCCGCATTCGTGGCCGAGAATCAGTCCCTCAGATGTCTTGTCATAAAAGAGATCAAATTCAACACTCGGGAGACACTCAACGAACTGACCGAACAGTTGTCACGATTACCACAATTACGGCGATTGAGACTCGAATTCCAGGCGTTTCCCAAACACTACCCTTTGGTCGACTCTTTGCGTACAATTGGTGTGAATTGCAAACAATTGCAACGATTATCACTCCGATTGTATTCTCAAACCACTCAAATCAAAGTCTCGACATTGGATTCACTGGAAGTGTTTCGACAATTGAAACGATTTGATTTAGCGATCGATTCTCAATGGTTTAGTCAAAGGATTTCGGGCCAAAGATTGACGTATTTATCGCTCAAATGCTTGCAATTATACAGCAATTTATTTGTCAATTGTCACGAACTTTGGCCACGACTTCAATGCCTATCCATTGAATGCCTAAACTTTAGCCGCCATTGTTTGGATCAGATTTCGACACTACCGGCTCTGCAAACACTTGTTGTTCAATGCTTTGTAACCATTGATCTCTCGGACAGTGATTTCTCGGATGTGTTGTTCAAAAGTCCAAAACTAAAGACAATTGAAATCCTGGAAAAGAATGAGAAGAAGTTTTATTCAAAGTAAAATGCAATCAATGGTTAATATTTGTAGAATTATCATTATAATTGAGTCAAACAATTATGATTTGTTTTTAATTTCATACTGTATTTGGAAAATATTTGTGTAACTAATACATGACTTGTAATTATTTTTAAACTAAAAATATAAGTTATTTATAATAATTATTACAGTATTTTATTCATTTTATACACAGAAATGACAAATATTTGAGTTTTTATTAATTAACATAATTACTAATTAAAATAAATGAATTAAAAATTAACTTTCAATTTGTATTTTTATAAAAAACAAAGTAATTTCTTGTGAAAACATATTATTTTATTGTTGTTTTCATACTTTTGAAAATAATCAATGTTTGTGTAATGTTATCGGTTTTAAAGAATATTTAAAAAGCATTACATCCATAGAATTAACATTGCCATAGGGTTAGCATTTTTCAACTCAATTTCAATTTATATAATAATAATTTCTATACATTTTAAATGAAAATTAATTTTTGTTGAAAGAGATGGTTATAAAATTGGATTGCATTGGATTTGGTTTCATGAAATTCAAAGTTCTTAAGTTTAGGACATCTCGACAACAGATCACACAAATAATTATCACTCACTTTGTTATGTTTATAACTCTCGATGGCCAGCGTTTGCAGCGCCGGTAGTCTTGACACGTGTGACAAATACTTGGCGTTTATTTTCTTATAGTTGTAACAAATATATAGAGACTGAAGTCGAGGTAAGTATTGGTCACAATTAGCCAACAATTGTTCACTCATTCTCTGTGTATTCATACCAAGTGTTAAATGTGTTAATCGGCTGCAGTGTTTCAACGGTTCCAAAGACTCGCCATTGATGACCGCATTGAGTGTTAAATCCAAACGTTTTAATTGTGAGTAAAATCGCAACGCATCCAAACTCTGGTCAACAATTTCCTTAGACTCGGAGTCCAATCGAAGTGCCAATCGTTGCAATTGTTTGCAATTCATACCAATTGTGCGCAAAGAGTCGTTAATTAAGTTCTGGTAATTCATGTGAACGAAATCGAGTCTCAATTCCCGTAATTGTGGTAATCGTGACAATTGTCCGCACAGTTCAGTCATAGACTCGTGAGTTTGATAATCCATAACATAGATATCAAGATGTTTGAGGCACTGATTGTGTGCCACAAATGCAGACAATCGGTGATTATAATCCATTTGATTGAAAGAAAATGAAAATGTCTGCAAATTCTTCGCCAATAGTCCGGAAGTAAAGTCGAAGACATCAGACATCGAGACGACAGTTAATTGAGACAATCGGTGGCAATGAATGAGCGATTGTTTGTCCGAATAATTCACTCCTGAATCGATTCGTGTGACCAGTGGTCCGAAAATATCAAAGAAATTGTTGTTATTCGGCATTAAATTGCAATAAATTTGCCGCAAATGTCGGCAAATGTCCCGAAATTGTGGTAATATTTCGCGTTTGCGTTCATTCAATGCTAAGACAAACGCAGGGAAATTGTTTCCATATATGGCTGACATTCTTCGAGACAAGTATTCCAAACAAGTGGTTATTCCTCGACAGTCAATGGTCTCAATGTTTGGACACTTTCTGGCAATCGATTCAAACAAATAGCTTAAAGTCTCGGTTCTCTTCTGTGCTCTAATCATGAGTTTGTCGTCAATATTGATATCCAAAACACTCTCGAAGACAGTCCTCTGGAACTGTTTAGACACACATTCGTAACGGAATCGGTCTTCGAATGAGAGGTAAGACAATACTAATTGACACAAATCATCACCGAATCGATCCAAAGAGTCTTTTGCATAGATTTGTGGCTAAAATTAGAGACAAAAACAATAAAAACTCAATAAATAGTCAATTATTAGTCAAATACCTGTTGAATGTTGTCTTCGCCGTCATCTGAGGTATCGAGTGATGCCATCATTTGTGTCAACTCATGCGCCATATCTTGGGATCAATTGAAGTGATTGTATGAATGGTTTGATTGAAATACGAAAGAAAAGTCAATCACTTTGTGTCCAAATATTACATCACTTGTGTTTGCATTGAAATAATGTCTACAAAAATTGAACACAAATTGTATGAATAGATATGAAATATGAGTACAGATTGTATGCATTAGTTGTGGAGTAATATACTCTTTGCTTAAACTTTTAGCCGTTTATTACAATACAGTCAACACTCGTTATTATTTCAATACTTCGTATTTATTCACATTATTTTCGTTAAAATGACATTTAAAGCGAGTATTGATTGTATTTTCTTCCAATCCTAAGTTATGAAAACTATACTCAACTACAATCAACACTCGGTTTAAATAACACCTGTTCTCATATGCAGTGCACTATTGTTTCAATTAAAGCATTAAACGATTATTTATTGCATTTCTTTGAAAGCATTGTTTTTGGCATTAATTTTGATTTGAAAACTAATTGATTGTAATTTTAAGCAAACGTTTCGTACAATCAGTTGATCACAAGATATGGATCAACAGTTGACACAAAGGATGGCATCACTCGTCACCACAGATGACGGCGAAGACGAAGACATTCAACAGGTATTTGTCAAACAATTGACTTTTTATTGAGTTTTCATTGTTTTTGTTAAACATTTTAGCCTAAGATTTACGCGAAGGACTCAATGGACAGATTCGGTGACGACATGTTTGGACTCATATTATCCTATCTCTCACTCGAAGACCGATTTCGATGCGAATGTGTGTCTAAACAGATCCAGAGGACAGTCTTCGACAGTGTTGTGGACATCGATCTCAACGATCAACTCATTAGAAAAATCAACAAAACAAAGACAACAGTAACGCAAACGTTGGAAACAATTGTCAAAAAGTGTGCAAACATTGAGACCATTGACTGTCGAGGAATGATATATATATATCTGTTGTTTGGTTTGCAGATATTTCACGACAATTGCCAGTATTTGCGGAACATTTACTGCAATATGCCTTCAAATCGTTATCAATTGGTCCCAAAGTTAAGACCTCTGGTCACCAGAATTAGTGGAGTTTCGGCCAAACAATCGTTCATTAATTACCACCGATTGTCTCATTTGTCGGTCACTTTTATAGATAACGTATTCGACAAGAATTTCGGACTAATGGCGAAGAATTTGTTGGGTTTTGAGTTCACATTCAAACTGCGAGACTTTGACAGACAATTGTTGTCGGCATGCGTTGCCGAGAATCAGTCCCTCAGATGTCTTGTCATTAAAGAGATTCAATTAAACACTTCGGAGACACTCAACGAACTGACCGAACAATTGTCACGATTACCACAATTACGGCAATTGAGGCTTGAATTCCGTTCGCTTCCCAAATACTACTCATTGTCTGAGTCTTTGCGTCCAATTGGCGTGAATTGCAAACAATTGAAACGATTATCACTCGTATTGAGCTCTCAAACCACTCAAATCATGGATTCAATAAAGTTTCGACAATTAAAACGATTGGATTTAACGCTCAATTCTGAATGGTTTGGTCTCCGGATTTCGGGCCAAAGATTAACGCATTTATCGCTCAAATGTTTGCAATTAAATAGCGATTTATTTGTCAATTGTCACGAACTTTGGCCACGACTTCAATGCCTATCCATTGAGTGCACATTTTTTAGCCGCCATTGTTTGGATCAGATCTCGACACTACCGGCTCTGCAAACACTTATCGTTCAATGCTTTGTAACCATTGATCTCTTGGACATTGATTTCTCGGACGTGTTGTTCAAAAGTCCAAAACTAAAGTCAATTGAAATTTGTTTCAATAATTATAAGAAGTTTTATTCAAAGTAAAAATGCAATTAATGGTTAATTTTAGTAAAATAATTATTACAATTGATTCAAACAATTGTGATTTATTTTTGATTTCATATTTGAAAAATATCTGTATAACTAATACATGTAATTATGTTTTAATTAAAATAACAGTTATTATTTAATATTATTACAGTATTTTGTATGATATATATGAATATTACAATTATTTGTTCATTTATTAATTAATAATTACTAATTATATAAATAACCAAATTAAGTTTCATTTTGTATTTTAATAAAAACAAAGTAATTTGGTGTCAAAAATATTATTTAATTGTTTTAAAAAATAAACAATGTTTGTGTAATGTTTGTCATTCGACAGAATATTTAAAAAGCATTACATTCATAGAATTACTATTGCCATAGGATTAGCATTATTCAACTCAATTTACTTTCAATTTACTGTTATACAATAATTGTAATATTTATTTTAAATTCAATAAATTTTATGTATTTTATGTGAAACACAATTTGTTCACGTGCACATCGTTATGAAATTTGATTGCATTTAATTTGTTTTCACGAATTTCAATGTTCTTGAGTTTAGGGCTTCTCGACAACAGATCATTGATATCATTATCATTCAGTTTGTTGTGATTCCAACTCTCGATGACAAGCGTTTGCAGCGCCCGTAGTCTTGAGATGTGAGACAAACACTCGGCGTTTATTTTCTTATAGTTGTGACAAATATATAGAAACTGAAGTTTAGGCAAATATTGGTCACAATTAGCCAACAATTGTTCACTCATTTTCCATGTATTCATATTAAGTGTTAAATGCGTTAATCGGTGGCAAAGTTCCAAAGACTCGCCATCGATGGCCGCAAAGAGTGTTAAATCCAATCGTTTTAATCCGCGATAAGCTTTCAACGAATCCAAACTCTGGCCAATAATCTCCTTAGACTCGGAGCCCAATCGAAGTGCCAATCGTTGCAATTGTTTGCAATTCACGCCAATTGCGCGCAAACACGAGTTAATTAAGTTCCGGTCATTCATGTGAACGAAATCGAGTGCCAAATCACGTAATTGTGTTAATCGTGACAATTGTCCGCACAGTTCAGTCATAGACTCATGAGATTGATATGACATGACATACACGTCAAGACGTTTGAGGGACTGATTCTGTGCCATAAATGTAGACAATTGTTGTTTATAATTGAGGTAAGAAAATGAAAATGTTTCCAAATTCTTCGCCAATAGTCCGGAATTGTTATCGAAGACATCGGACATCGAGACGACAGTTAATTGAGACAATCGGTGGCAATGAATGAGCGATTGTTTCTCTCGAGAATAATTTCTTCCGGAATCGATTCGTGTGACCAAAGGTCCAAATATATCGAAGAAGTGATTGTTATTCGGCATTAAATTGCAATAAATTTGCCGCAAATGCTGGCAATTGTCCCGAAATAGCGGTAATATTTCGCATTTGCTTTCATTCAATGCTAAGACCATTGCCTTGAAATTGTCTCGAGATGTGTCCGACATTAGCGATGAGCGTTCCAAACAAGCGGTTATTCCTCGACAGTCAATGGTCTCAATGTTTGGACACTTTTTGGCAATCGATTCAAACAAGTAGTTTAAAGTCTCGGTTTGCTTCTGTGCTCTACTCATCAGTTTGTCGTCAATATTGATGTCCACAACACTCTCGAAGACAGTTCTCTGGATCTGTTTGGACACACATTCGTAACGGAATCGGTCTTCGAGTGAGAGATAAGACAACAAAACTTGAAACAAGTCATCACCGAATCGATCCAAAGAGTCTTTGGCGTAGATTTGAGGCTAAAATGTGAGACAAAAACAATAAAAACTCAATAAATAGTCAATTATTAGTCAAATACCTGTTGAATGTTGTCTTCGCCGTCATCTGTGGTCTCGAGTGATGCCATCCTTTGTGTCAACTCATGCGCCATATGTTGGGATCAAATGAAGTGATTGTAATGAATTGTAATCAATAAATGAATTAAATGTTTGGGTTATAAAATGCAAACACATGTCGTGTAAAACAGACTATAAGTACAGTTAAAGTGTTTAAAACTTTTATATTTAATACTATTTGAATGAATGAGTGATTATTGTTATACTTATTGTTATTATACTATAAAAAGGACCAAAACTTATGAATAAAATATTGATTAAATGTTTTAACAAATCATAATTTAATGTATAAAATGCGCCAAAATTTAAATAATTATAGTTATTATAAAACAATAATTAATTATTTAATGTAAATTTGTATTAAATTTTATTCAATAGAAAATATTTTCTGTAATTATTAATTTTCACTTAAATGCCATATAATAAGCAAAATATTAAATATTGTTTGTATTTATTTATGCTTTACTTTTAATTAAATTAAAATCATTATTAAAATATTACTAAAAAAGTATACAATTAAATAAAAATATAAATATTTAATAAATACAACATTTTTAATAAATGTGCCAAAATTTAAACAAAAAGTTCTCCCAATGCTTCGTAAACACCTGTTTATCACTTTTGGATCTTTTCATAAGTGCCAACATTTGTTCAATTATTTTATTATTTAATGTAAATATTTTTATAATTACTTAATTAATGTAAATTATATTTAAAATATTTTTATTGTGAAATGTAATCACTTGAATCTACAGTACATGTAGTTATTATAAGTAAGTTAACATCAGTTAGCGATAAAACATGATAAATAAAATGTTATTTTAAAAATTCATTTGTAATTGATCGAAGGGCATGGAAAACAAGTTATTTTGTTTTTAAGCATAGATAAGAAAAAGCCCAAACGCTATGCGCAGTGCATTGTTTTTAAAATACACAAAATAAACGTGTGTTTAATAAACAAAACATCAAATAATTAGTTTTAATTAATAATATTTAAAATGAATCAATCATTTTGTGTGTCTAATATCCCTAAACTGTGCGAAATACAAAATCGTAATGATTTAAATGATGTAATCAACCAATCAATTAATAATAGAAACAATAAAATCAATAACAATGATATATACCCAATGACTTGGATGGATAATAAAAACAAATTATTAAGAAATAGTGTAAGTATAAAATATAACAATTAATTAATTTAATGTATTTAACTAAATCATCTCTAGGTCTGTTTTTTCTTCACTAATAATTTATTTATCATATTTACTATTTTAAAGGGTAATGCGTATACGGGAAGAAATGGTAAACAAAACAAAGCAAAAGTATATGAATTAATTGAAAACTGTTGCGCAAAAAATTGTTACACATTGTTGCCAAATGACGAGAAAATTACAATATTTGAAAAGTAAGTTTAAGCTTCTAGGTCTGTATTTTCTTCACTAATATTAAAAATGTATTTTATTTATAATAGTTTCTGGAATATGATGGATCATAACGCTCAAACAATTCATTTATCCAATTTAATGGAGAAGAAGAGTACGAATAGATGGATATATAAAGTATCTGAAAATTGCAGTATAAAATTTCCCGTGTGTAAAGTGTTTTTTACAAAATTGTTTCAAATATCACTTTCTCGTTTAGAGAATTTACAAAACAAAATGTCAAATAGACATAGTTTATCCGATAATAGAGGACGAGGATCCACTAAATCTAAAATTAATTGTGATATTTTTAAAGTTTTTATTAATTTATACCCTCAAATTGACTCTCATTATACTGAAAGTATGAAATTATATTTTGAAGATAGGGAATTAAATATAACTAAACTACATAATGAATACAACGATTATATTAAAAAATTAAATTTTAGTGAAGAAAGTACAGACCCAGAGAATATTCCTAAACCAATATCTCCAAAAACTTTTAGAAATCACTTTTATGCTAATTATAATATTCACTTTAGACATCCGAGAACTGATGTGTGTGATTTTTGTTTTAGTTTTGAACAAAATAAGCCTGACAACAATATAGATATTCAAAGAATAGCTTTACACGAATATAATCGTAGTCAATATAAATTAATCAAAAAAAATTATATCAAAAATAACAATAATATTTGCTTAGAATTTGATTATTCGCAGAATCGGTTTTGTCCCAAAGTCCCTAATTCTGCATCATTTTATAAACGACTGTTATCTGTATATATTTTTAATATTCATATCCATAAGAGTGATTCTTATATGTTTCATAGCACAGAAGGATACGCACCTAAAAACCCAAATTCTGTGTGTACATATTTATTTAATGTAATTGAAAAATTAATTTCAAGTTTAACATTTAGTGAAGAAAGTACAGACCCAAAGTCTAATTTGATACTCTTTTCTGATGCTACATGTGCTCAGAATAGAAATTGGGCAATGATAAAATTTCTGTCATTTATATCTATTAAATTTAATTTAAAAATCAGTCATATGTTTCCAGTTAGGGGTCATTCGTTTTCTATTTGTGATAGCAATTTCTCTATTTTAGGGAGAAAAATTAGAAATATTGAAAAAATTGAAACTCCTAATGACTATATTAATTATTTAAAAGAACCAAATAAATTTATTGTATTAGAAACTGTTATTTATAATTATGATGAATATTTAAATGAATATTTTGTTAAAAATAGTTTAATTAAAATATCAAAAGGTGTAATATTTAAATTCTATCCTAATGGAGACATAGTTTTTTGTGATAATTATAATAATATTAACGAAAAATTATTTCGTTCAGTTAATTGTGATTTAAATATTATTAAAAATGCTTATATTAATGATAATTATATTGTACAAAACGTTGGAATAAGTGATAAAAAGAAATGTGATATAGAATCTCTAAAGACATCTATAAAACCAGAAAATTATTTATTTTATGAAAATTATTTTAAAACTGTACCTATAAAAGAATGTAAAAATAATGACGAAAATTAAATAAATAAAATGCTTTAATTTTTATTAATAATGTAATAATTATTATAACTAAACTTCTCTAGATCTGTACTTTCTTCACTAATAATTTATACTATACTAGACCGTACTTTTGGTACTATTTATGATTACCTGTTGTAACAAAATAACTTGTTTTCCATGCCGTTCGATCAATTTAAAATGTATATAAATTTTTTATTGTTTTTCATTTAAAATGATTTGTAGTTGTTTAATGTTGTAATATCTAGGAGCATTATATTATAAATTTAGTAAAGCATTATGGAATTTAATTCTAGCCTGTTTTAATTCTCAAAGTGTTTTACTACAGCAATAAATAAATACTTAATTAAAAACAATATTTCTAGCAATTATTTATTAAAATAGATTTAACTTTCTGGTATTAATTTTTAATATAACTTATTTAATTATCCTGTGGACAGTTGTGTCGATGTATTTCAAGCAAAATATCCATCAATTAAATGCAAACAACAATAGTGTTAATCGTATGGTATTGTCAACACTATTGCTGTCATGTGTAGTGTTGAGTACACTATACGGCGGATGTGTTTATTCAATAATTGCCAGCAATAGTGGGCATTGGATTCACACCATTGAACACTTGGCTGGCGCTCAGGAATTCGGGTATTTACAAATATTAGCATCTAATATATCTTATATATCACAAATCAAGGTAAAGTTTTGTTTATAAACATTTATTAAAAATAATACATCAGTTTGTATTTGATTTATTGTAAAATTGTTATCAATTAAACAATTAGAAAAAGAATCGGTTTATTACACTAAAATCGGACGTGGTTATATAAGCAAGTTGGTACAAAAATTAAACGACACTGATCATATTTATTCCGTGATCCACACACGAAATTTGCTACAATTTTTCCTGCATTACTATCGCATACGACGGCAAACATTACCTAAACTATCGATTGACACACAATTCTCTACTTATTTAATATCCATTGGTTTACAAAAA
>CAJPIZ010003249.1:0-12074 GCA_905368565.1 Medioppia subpectinata
AAATATAATTCATTTCTAAATGATTTATATGTATAATGATTGTGTTATAATTAAATAAAATCGTATTTCCCGAATTTTCCCGATTTTGGCCTTTTAATTCCCGAATTTGGATGTGTTTAGTCCCGGAAAATGGAAGCTTTAATGATGAGATATCTGTCTATAACTCAATATATTGGGCAAAATATTTGTGTTGCGTTTGGCTAACAATGACATCAATTATTAATTTTCTACACCACATGACTATTACTGCAAATATTTTATTTATTCAAATAATGTCAACATTTGCGGCATTTGTAACAACAATTTGTTTGTTATTTTTAATCCATATCTCGTCCGCACTTTATAATGAAGCAAATTATACGTATATATTGTTAAATACATATATTTCCACCACGGTTAATATGCCAATTAATATTAAATTTAAGGTATTTGTTGATTTTAGAAATTAAAAGTAATTTTTATTTACATACGTCATTACATATATAAATGTTATTTTCAAATATTTTTTAGTTACTAAATCTAATGGAAAGGATAGGTTGCCATAAGATTGGCTTTTATTGTTGGAAACTATTTATTATTAACAGATTCAGAGGCTATGAAGTAATTATAATTTTTATTTTGTATGAATTTATATATTATGTTGTAATATTAATGTTTAATTATCTATTTTTCAAGATTATATCATTTGGCATTTTATTTTACCTTAAAATAATACAGTAATTATTATTTTAAAATATATTGATTAAATTAAAACGATAGTTTTTAATGTATAAATTGTTGCTTCACTATTATCTGCCATCAATTTTATTAACTAGTATTAAAATAATGTACAGTATATAACGTTACATTAAAATAATAATTAAATTTTATTTTATTACATATTTATACATTGAAATGAAAATTACAATTTTAAATAATACATTGTAAAATTTATGTTTAATAGTCATATTTAATTATCAAGAATTTTATACTTTAATAATTATAGCCACAATAATCACCATGGCTATCATTTTGGAAATTAAGATAGTTACATTTTCTCGAGTTTAATACAATTATTTTATTCAACATCAGTTTCAATAATAGTTATTGCAAAACATTTAAATAACATAATTATTTTATAAAGGTGCATATTGCATAAATAAAATTTATTTAATGGTTAAATTAGGAAAATTAGGATAAGTAATTAACTTTCATAATATTACACAAACAATAATTATTTATCTAATAAGTATAATAAGCACAAAAGTGCATATAAACGCGCACAAATTAATTTGTTACAAGTTATACACATAGTTATACTTAACTAAACTTCATTATAAAAGATCCTTATATATTTTAGATATAACAATAACATTACGAACATTAAACACTATGAAAGAAAAAATAGTAACCTCACAATTATTACCACAACAATTGCTAATACCCGGAGCCGATGGGCACCTGTACCGGATTGGTCTATCGCAATCTATTCCTGGTCATTTTATTGAGCGCAAGTGGTTTTACAATCCATTACTTGTATTTATGTATATATCGGCGCAACTAATGAGAAACACTGGGCTATTAATTACTAGTGGTTGGCATTTGTCAAATAAAATACGTCTAATACTGGGTGACCTAGAGTATTTCATGGATACTGGCATTATTGCTAATTCCATATGTATACTAGGTTCAGCATGGGCGTTAGCATCTATCATGATCAATTATGTAAATAATAAAAATGGCGTAAAACCAATAGATTTACTAGTATTGCAAATGTTGTCCGGTTTGGTCACACCCGACAGTATCGGTATAACCAATGGGAATAGTGTCCAAAAATTGTTAAACATATCCCGAAAATCATTGTTTATCGGAAGTGTAAGCGTCCGAGCTATATCACTAATTACCATTATGCTATTTTTAGCCAGTTGCGCCAATAAAGTTACCTTGGTTCAATTTATATTTATCGGTGTACCCGTAGCCCTAACATGGGCTCTTTGGATACTTTACATTGGTAATATTATTTTCTATCAAGCCGTATATTATTATATTATCACTTATTATTTGGTACTTAAGCTAAAACATATTAATGCTAAAATCGCGCGAGTATTAAATACAACAAACCTTCGTTATATAAATACAGTTATAGCGAGAGTATTACGTGTATTAAGTCATGTTTATGGGGAGATCAGTGAATATAACGCTATTTATTGGTCAAAATATTTGGGTGTTTTGTGGTTTGTAATTAGCTCAATGATTGCTATGATTGCATACATAGTGTTTTTAGGTAATGTGCGTAATAATCTGATCAGGGTGATGTTATCTTGCTATCTAAACATGTATGTAATTTTATTAGCATTTATTATACGCATATCTAATTACGTTTACAAAGAGGCGTTTATTACTTACCGACTATTGCATCGGTATTTATGTTCGTTACAGCGTAGAAAATCTATCATGTTAAATTTAAAGGTATATTGTTAAAATTAAATAATTCTTTGCCTTGGATCAAATAAATTTTTAATAAATTATAATTGTTTTTACTTTAGGTTACAAATTTGATCGAAAGAATTTGTTCAAAATTAATTGGGTTTCATTGTTGGAAATTGTTCATTATAAATAACTTTAGGGGCTATGAAGTAAGCACAATTAACTATCATAAATAATTTTATTATAAATTTATATAACCTTAATTAAAATTAATATTAATCAATTTATAATTAAATTTAATTGCTTAATATAGATTATTTCCTTGATTATGATGTTGTTTTTAAAAATCCACGAACTCACAATTAATCATCAATCTTAATTTTTAATATTGTTTGTCTAATATTATAAACATTGTATTCTTATTTAATCAAATAAGTAAACATCAATTAATAGTCATTAGATAATTAGTTTAGAAAAAATACTTTAAACATAAAATAACGCAACTTAAATTTTTTACTTTTTTGTTTTTTATAGCTAACTTAAATATTTAACCGTAAATATAAACTAAAAAGATATTTTGCGTTTAGAATAAAAATAACATATAATATTTATCGTTATTTATATAGAATTGTGCTGTACAGTTTATAAAGTATTATACATTTGATAATAAATTAATATTTTAAAATATACTGTATATACAATTGTATATTATATAAATAAATAAATATAAATTAATGTGTATTCTAACTTTTAACATTAGCAACAAATGTAACTATGATTGGAAATAATACAATTGAAAATACAAAATAAGATATTTATTTATAAGCTATCATAGTGAATTACAATTTGTTGTTCTCAATGTCCAATTATTTATATTATTAACATTTGTTTTATTATATAAAGTTAGCTATTTAGTTTATAAGTTTTTACTGTATTATCAAAGTATATAAAATAATTGCGAAGTATTTGTGTAATAAGAATACTTTAAATATGGTTTTGAAAATTGATGCAGGTAAAATTATTCCACTTGAAATACGGGTAAATGATGCTGATGGCCATCAATACCAATATGGACTATCTTTATATAAACCACGATACTCAATAAAACGACACACATTATTTCACCCCTTAATCGCCACAATAATTATGATGTACATTTTTTGTACATCTAGCTGGAGGCTTTATTGTTATGCATTTGGTAATAATAGAACGTATAAATATTATATAAATTGGGGTGACGTAGATCATTTTGCAACTCAATCATTTTGCGTCAATGCAGTGCTAATCACCATGTCCATATTTGTTTTATTAACTCAACTAATAAATTACGTCAATCATAGAAATAGCGGAAAACCCGTGGATTTGCGTGTATTTCAAATGATCGCAGGTTTTATTACACCTATAAGTATTGGTATATATGACGGTGAATTGGTTATTAAACTATGTAAAGTGTCAAAGATTATTCATTCTTGGTAAATTACTTTCTAGAACCATAGGGGTTATGGCTTTTTTATATGTGTTTGTAGTATTTATTGTTGCTGAACATGAGCATGTACATTTAGTTATGATTATTGTGATCCATTCATTATTATACAGTATATGGGCATACTACGGGTTTAGCGTAATTATTAATCAAACTTTTTATTATATTTTAATTACATTCTATCTTAAATCTAAGATTAAATCATTGAATACAGATATTCGTAATAAATTACGTCAAAATCAATATATTAATGTAAAAACAATTCAAAATAAATTAACTTTAATTTATGACGAGATATCTGTCTATAACTCAATATATTGGGCAAAATATTTGTGTTGCGTTTGGCTAACAATGACATCGATTATTAGTTTTATACATCTTATGACTATTATTGCAAATATAATATTTATTCAAATTATGTCAATATTTGTCACTTTTGTGACAACAATTTGTTTGCTATTTTTAATTCATATTTCGTCCGCACTTTATAACGAAGCAAATTATACTTATATATTGTTGAACACATATATTTCAACCATGTTTTATATACCAATTAAAATTAAATTTAAGGTATATGTTTATTTTAAAAATTAAAATTTTTATTTATATATGTAATATTATTTTAAATATTTTGTAGTTATTAAGTTTAGTGGAAAGGATTGGTGTCCATAGGATTGGCTTTTATTGTTGGAAATTATTTATTATAAACAGATTCAGAGGCTATGAAGTAATTATAATAATAATTTATTATAAATTTTTATTTTTATGTTTTGATATTAATGTTTAATTATATATATATATATATATTTATTTATAGATTATATCATTTGGAATAATATTTTACCTTAAATTAATCTAGTAATTATTTATAAACTTGCAATCGTTACTATATGAATTATAAAATAAATTTGATTTAATTTCTAAGCCAAATATTTATTGGAATATTCTAGTTTACTATTGTTACTAACAATTTGTTAGGTTTATTTTTGCAATAAATATTTGAAAATGACTGTTATTTTATGTGAAATTGTAATTTAATAAATAAAAATGTAGAATGACAATTTCATATTAAATTACATTTAATATTTATTTTTTTTTAAATTTTAAAATAAAATTATTGATCTTGCAACGCAGATTGCCATAAAACATTTACCATGATAAAATACCAACACATTAAATAAATATATCATATTATAATGCGCAAAAATTAAAATTATATTTATTGAAAGTCAAATAACATTGATTAACAACTTTAGTTATTGTGATTTAGAATCCATCTTGGTCTTCAGAGTATCTATGCCCTTTTTAACCATCTCAGCACCCTCCTTTACTTTTTCCTTAATTTTCTCGATATCAACGCCTCCACCACTACTTCCTTCAGCGGCATCACCTTGGTGAACTGTAAAATCAAACATGCTGTTTAATAATAAGCTAAAATATTTTAAATTACATACCAATGTTCATAACGCATAGCACCACTACCAATACAATTAAGCTATTTTTAAACATCATGATCGGTTGTGTATTTGAATAGATGCAATAATTGTTTGTAGTAATAAATTTTTCAGAATATTGTTACCATATTTATATGTGGTTTTATAATAGGTTTGATACTTGTTGGTACATTTTTATTTTATTTTTAGTACAATAAATATTGTCCATGCACTAAAATCAATATATATTTTATAATAGTTAATAATTATTTTAAATTATTGATAGCAACTAATCAAACATTGTAATATTTTATATAACATATTACTATTAAAACTTAGCACATAATATTTATATAAAGTACATCGTGTACTAAAGGTAATTTATGTTTGTACAAGCTTTTTGTACTGCATTAAATTTTAAATAATGTATGTTTGAAATTATGTGTTAATTTATGCCTCATGTAATAATTCTATTTTAACAACATTGAAAATCTGTTAAAATTGAATATCAATTGTATTTTGATATAGAGTTTGCAAATAAATTAATTATTACTTTAAGTACTATATCATTTAGAGCTGTTATTAATAATGTTACAAATGAACTTGTACAAATAAATGGAACACAAATTAAATAAAGATTATGCTCAAATAGATGTACGTTCTTATAAACTAAAAGTAAATGAAATGATTTATTGTTTTACCAAACCATGCTATTAATCCACAAATAATATATCCTTATAAATTACTATTTAATTTAAATGTAGCGAGCTTACATTTTTGGTCCACTTTTAATCAATACCAATGATAGACTGTCGGTGACTGACTATTTGTATACATCACTGGTTGGCAATTTTGTTACTGTGTTATCTACCGATCGCAAACAACGTGGCCAGTTTTAATTGCTAAATTCATTTAATAATACACTGTGGTTGTTTATTTATTGATGATGGTATTATCGTTTTTATCTATATTCTTAAATATCCTTAATTATTTGCATTAATTTCAAAAAAGCAAATAGACAATGTAATTTTACGGATGTTGGTACAAAATTGTTTCTAGATTACATACTAGTATTGTAGCTTATTTAGTTTAATTTATGTATGTAATTAAATAATTATTTTATACACCAGTAATATTTAACAAACTTTGTTAAATTTACTCGGTTAGACAATTTACTCGGGCTGTATGGCTAATGTATGGCTAATAAATTGTTTATTTTGTAATTAATGTAATAAATAAAAAAGTAAAATTACAATTTCATATTACATTACATTTGGTATTTAATTTTGAGAAAATTTTAAAATAAAATTTTTACTTCAAAACATTTAGGTTGCTATGAAACTATCTAGGTATTAACGTTGATTAACGTTTTTTTGTAACATATTATTTTGTTAGAACAATCATGATTAAATTGCAAGTTTTTATAAAGTAAATTAATTAAAACCTATTTTTTCATGTTAACCCGAGGGACTGAAAAATAAAATAACAAACATTAATTATAATTTTACATACTAGAGTAAATATTGATTATGATAAATTATCATTGATAATACAATATAAGTTTTGAAAAAATTATTTTTAACATAAAATATAGCAAATTTAATTTTATAGTCTTATGTTTTTTATAACTAACTTAAATATTAATACTTAATATTTTAATTTACGTTATATTGTGATTAAAATAAAAATATTGTATGTTTAAATAGATATAACATGTAATATTTCTTGTTATTTATAATAAATTTTTGTGTTGTACATTTTTAAAACTACTATAATATTATAATAATATAATAAAAATAATAATAATTATTATAATATTCAATAATACAGTAATAAAATAATTTATATAATTATATATTATTATCATATAACTAAATTAGTATAAATTAATGTCTATTGTAACCTTAACAATATTAACAAATGTAACTATTATCGGTTATAAAATTTAAATAATACAATTGAAAATACAAACTAAATATCTTAGTGCTAATGCATAATTTTATTACAATTGTAATAGCAATAGTAATAAAATTGTTATTCATTATGTGTAAATTACGAAATGTACACCATAATTATTATTTCGCTCAAACACATTAGGATATTACAATTGAATGTGTAAAGTAAATGCATATATCGTTTTATTTAATGTAGGATATCTATGAAACAAACACACAAGTTGTACTATTACAAGAAATAATACAATGTCTCAAATCATCGATACCTCAAAGCTATTGCCGAACCACTTGTTAATACCCTGGGCTGATGGCCACTTCTATCGAATCGGCCTATCGCAATTTAAACCCCAATATTTTAACAAACAAACTTGGTATTACCGTCCGCTAATTGTATTTGTATGGCTAGTTCAACAAATAATTAGAAATATCATTTTAATCATTATAAGCCATTTAGACCTATCTAACATAACAAGACTTTATCTAGCTGATCTAGATTATTTTACAAATACACGCAATATTGGAAATATATTAGTCATAATTCTTAGTCTAGTGGCCGTTGCTTCTCTCATGGTCAATTACATTAATTATAAAAATGGTGTCAAACCTATTGATTTACTAGTACTGCAAATGTTGTCCGGTTTGGTCACACCCGACAGTATCGGTATCTCTGATGGGAATAGTGTCCGTAAATTGTTGGATATCTCCCGTAAATCTCTACTTATTGCAAAAATTAGCACTAATTCCATTCCAATTTTAACAATCATGTTGTTTTTAACAAGTTGTGTCAATAAAGTTACCCTGTTACAATTGGCGCTAATAGGTGTGCCAAACGCAATGGTGTGGGCCTATTGGGGTCTACACATAGTGAACATAGTTTTCTACCAAACTGTCTACTATTTCATCATTACTAATTATATGAAGATCAAAATGAAAAATATTAACATGGCAATAAATCATCATTTCAATACCGTTAAACCTCGTCGCGTGAATGCATTTATTATAAAAATGTTGCGCATTCTGAACGTTACGTACGACGAGATCAGTAAATATAACAAAATTTATTGGTCAAAATTTTTGGGCGTAATATGGTTTAGCATTAGCTCAATAATCGCCATGATGGCATACATAACGTTTTTGTCTCCTGTGGGCAATCCAATCGTTCAAATGATGTTATCATTTTACTTTGCAACATTTTCGTTCGCATTAATATTCATTATACGTATATCTAATCGCGTTTATAAGGAGCCATTCGTGACCCACAAACTCTTGAGCCATTATTTTTGTTCATTAAAACGGACCAAAATGTTTGCTTTAGATTTTAAGGTTTGTGCAATAATTATCACATTTTAAACGCGATTGTTATTAATTATTATCTAATAATGTTTATCAAATAAATAAAATCTAGGTAAAAAATCTAATTGAACGAATTAGTTCTGGCAAGGTGGGATTTTATTGTTGGAAATTATTTATTATAAACAATTTTAGAGGCTATGAGGTATTAGTTATTTGTGAACTTAAAAATTTATTTTTGTATTTATTAATTAAGCTTATTATTTATAGATTATCTCTACTATTATTCTGTTGTTTTTAAAAATTCACCAAATGTCAATTGAAAATCAATAAACACTGTAGCAATTATTTAACAATTTTTACATCATAAATATAATAATGACATATGACCTTATTCTTACATACTGCAATATCAAATATAATTTACATTATATTACTTTATGTTGATTTATCTAATATATTAATATTTATAATAATAGTATAATAATTATATTATATCATTTAGTTTATTAAATTACGTTATAAGAATTTGTATAATACAAATATCATTTGAATTATTGACTTTGATGTTAATAAATAATAAATATTTATTTGTTATGTTATATTTTCTCGTTAATTTAACTAATATTATTAGAGAACTTACAGTGAAAGTAATATTACTAAATTTAGTACAGTATAAGCAATAATATTTAGTATTTTTAATAGACGTATCTATGACAACATACTTTTATAGTTTGTCAAACTCATTTGACATTAAATCTCCTTGGAAAATATTAAATTATTAAAATGGACATGATATGTTTAAATTTTGCAAAGAATCAAGGCACAATAAATGAAACGAATCGAGATAATTATTGTTATCTAAAAGTATCTGTTATAAATGATGGGGTACATTGATTTAAATTAATAATTTAAATTAGTAATAATTTAATATATTAAAATATAGTTCAAAGATTACGTTAAACTATGTGAAAAATATCAATTTATAATTGATTTGTTTGTTAATTATTTACGGTGCAGGTATGTTGATATAATATATATATCATAAATTATGAATCATTGTAAATTAAATATAAATAATTTTTAAATAAGTATCACGTTTGTCACATCTCGCCAAATTGAAGGTGGTGTTTTATTATCCAACGGCACGTGGACCGGTGTTATGGGCGACCTAGTTGAAAATGTTAACATATTTATACATAAATTATCATTGTGTTTTTAATTTTTAACTATTTAATTACTATTTAATTTAAATGTAGCGAGCTGACATTTCTGGTCCACTTTTAATCTACACTAATGATAGACTATCGGTGATTGACTATTTGTATACATCACTGGTTGGTAATCTCGTTACTGTTTTATCTACCGATAGAAAACAACGTGGTCAATTTTCATTGCTAAATTCATTTAGTAATACACTATGGTTGTTTATATTTTCAATTATGATATTATCATTTTTATCTATATTCTTAATTATTTGCATTAATTTCAAAAATGCAAATAAACAATATAATTTTACGGATGTTGGTACAAAATTGTTCCTAGATCACATACTAGCTATTGTCAATAAATGTATGTAATGTAGTTTATTTAGTTTAATTTATGTATTTAATTAAATAATTATTTTATGTAGCTGCTATATTTAACAAACACATTTGGCTTGGACAATTTACTCAGGTTGTATTTTTAATATGGCTAATGAATTGTTTATTTTGGGATCAATTATTTATAAACGAATTCCTATCAAACTTGGCTAATACACCGTTGCGTACAATAAATCATCTAGACGATATTGTCGGTACAGATTTAAACGTGCTTTATTACGATACCGACTATACTTACAATTATTACCTTAAGGTTTATTGTTAATTAATCACAATCATTTGTTAATTAATAAAAATAATTAATTATCTAGATTCATTATCCAAATTTCAATTATAAATCATACAAACAATATAACGGTGATAATGGTGAATTAATTAAACAAATCGTATTGGGTAAAAGTGTACTTGTTGCAGATGAAATGGTAATTGACAATATGATCACTGGTTATCCGACCATGTCATTTCGCAAATCACGTGACAACTCAATTTTATCAATTGGAGGTGTGTTAGTAAATAAACATCTCAATAAACGTATTAGATGTCGCATCAAACAAATGTAAATCGATGTGTAATTTTATTAGTAAAATAAATGGATCAATTATAAATATTTTCAGATCGACTATGGTGACAGAAGCAAGAATTATAACAAAGATGTATCAAGGTCTAAATTTTGTTTTAAGTGCAACTTAACTACGTGAAATGGAGTTGGATAATATGGACGACCATGATAATTTTGTGGCATTAAAGTTAAATGACATTGACATATTTTTTAGCAGTTTATTATTGGGCTTTATGATAGCCATAATTGCATTATTGTTAGAATGCTTGAATAATTACAACCATAATCAAACTTAAATTATAAATCTTATAATTTATTAAGTCTTGAATTGTAAATTTAATAATTTATTATTATTTAACCTACTAATTAAATTAGAACCATTTCAAAGTGCTTTTAGTAAATTATACTATAATAAAGCAAATAATCATTTAATACAGTGTACTTAACATTGGATAGGCTCAACCATATGCTATTTATTAGGTAAAACACATGTTTGGTTAGGATTTTTATTGTCAATCGTTAGGCATTAAGTTGTTTTGAATGATACTGTTTAATTAAAGACAAGTAATTTTTACCTTGTTCAAATAAATAAATTATTTATCACGTTGACCATGTTGTCCGCAATACCAAAATGCACACCCTGTTATATTTGTACAAGCTGTACAGTTGTTTTGTTTGGGGCACTGATCTAGATATATTAATTATAAATGTTTATGAATTGGAAAAACGGTAAATAAATTTATAAAATCTAAAATAGTTATTTTTACCATCGGCAGACGCAGTTGTGATGAATACAATAATATTAATTAGTATTATGAATATAAACATTTGTGAAAGCCTTTTGATCATTTTATAATAACATGCATTAACAACAATAAAACATGTTTATTAAATACAAAATTGATTAATATTATTGTGTAAACAAGTTAACACTAATAAAATATTATTTAATTAATCATATTGCATTGTTTTCTATTTTACTAAACAATAATAAGTGGTGCAATAGTAATTAAATGATTTTACAACCTAGGTTGTTTTGTATGGGGAATCATTATCTTCTTATTTAACAACATGAGTGTAACAATATTAATATAATTTTAATGTTTGATCATGAAAATATTGGTTGCCATTATTGTTACATTGTTAGATTATTCATAAATATAACCGTTATAATTATTTTGTAAAATTAAATAATAATAATTATCATTATTTATTAACCAAACGTGATTATTTAATAATTGAACACTACAATTTTAACCAGATAAACAAATCTTATTTTTTACAAACTGTAAATATGTTCATATTTATTGATAAAATTACCATATATTTTAATAATTAAAACAA
>CAJPIZ010003250.1:0-12073 GCA_905368565.1 Medioppia subpectinata
TCTCTCCACCAAAAAACAAGGTCTCCTCCAAACACACACTTTGTGTTCACATATTTACTAACACTAAAACTTAATTCACAGTAAAGCCAGTCTATAACACAGTGTATGCTATGATCTCATCCCTAAAACTGTTTAATATGTGAATATTTTGTTCATTACGTCCTTCTCTGGCAGTCAATCAGTGCTCTCTCCAAGACATCACTTCTTTTATACCAATCATTACTTCAATACTTATTTCATTTCTTTTTAAATATTAAACAGAAACTTATTTTATATGAAATTAGGTGTCAAATGAATACTGATATCAATATTAAGTTGTTTAATAGAAAACTAATGCCTTTAAAAAAGGATATCTCTTATGGTGTGAATATAAGTGAACGATAGATATGTTTGTTATCACAACTGGTTTGACAAAAATCAAAGACAAGATAATAGAGTGTAGTTCTGGTATAAAATGTAATGCATTTGTTGGCTATAGACAGCAAACGAGGCCACTATAGTAGTGAACCATAGCTCCAACCCAACCCACAACTCATGCAAATACATCCACATCTATAACACTGTATAACAATATGTATGAAATGTGCATAACTTTGTGTTATTGCATTAGACATACAATTCATATGCAATAACAATGTAATAAACAATAAATTATATTAAAAGTATAGTCCAAAAGGAAATAAAAAAACTCTTTTATATAGTGTTTCATTGGAATAACGCGTTTAGTATATTATTATTTGCATTAATTTTTTGTAGTCTTATTGTTTCACATAAAAGTACAGTCAAGTGTGGATGTTATCAATTTAAGACCAAAACACTAACCAACTCTATACTAACTAATGCTAAATTGCATGGATATTGTGAATGTGAAATATATACCAGTATTTCTGTTTATAATTAAAACATTAACCCAAAAATTGGGCCAACAATTGAAAATATATATTTACATAAAGTAATGCATAACAACTACAAAATATTATTTTAACTCTAACTGTCATTCATTCAAGAATTATCTACTATTAAAATAAAGTGGTTTAGTGTTAGTATTATTCACTATTTACTTATTATATATATTGCGATAAAAAGGCATAACACTATTATAAGGGTTAAAATGACAGCAATTTTTTTCTGTAAAACTTTTATGTATTTTGTCTCAAATATTTAGTCGCTATGGAGAGGGAGAAAACGCTATCGTTTTAATATTTATACAGTATATCTCATAAATACTATGTTATATAACAAGCAATACATTGAAAATGTATGGATAAATCAGTAATTCATTTGTGGCAATACTTTAATGACGGTTTGGATGAGACACGAGAGTAGGGATGGAAAGGGAAGGCAATGGGAGAGACAGACAACAGACTCATAAATGGATTCAAATGCTTAGCTCTGTATATAACACAACGAATCCCGTATTCAATGCAAAAAATATAAATACATTTTCAAAAAGCAATAGAGAAAGCGATTTTCTTAACACAACTTTTTGCCATAAAAACAAAACTTATTATTTGTATTTCAAGGCTTTTTATAATAACGAGAAGTATATCATTAAAACTACTTTCTCTTCAATACAATTGCACTTCGTTTAAGCCATTTATTATCTCAACTAAATAAACCCATTTCTAATTCAACAGTCAATTCATTTCAATATATTCGTTGTAATTATAGTTTCCAATCATTTGGTGAAAAAACAAATTTCTAAATATTTTCAATCAACAGCTAAATAAAAACATCGAGAATATGAGTTCATTATAACGGGGGTTATCCGTAATATTCCTACACTAATACATGTTATACACTGTACTAATCTTTTAACTGTTAAGCATGTATTTAAAACTTGTATTTAACAGTTTTAATACATTGTATGTGTAATATTAATAAAAACTTATAATTTGCTAATATTTTCGTGATAATTGAATATTTAATATATTCAGTGAAAAGTGCAATACATTTGACACAAGTCTTAAACGATGTGTTTTCTACATCTCATCAAAGCTTTAATTAAATCCCAAATTATAGGCAAATAACCAGTAATTAATTCCTTATAGCCTTTCGATCGCATCAATCCATTAATAGCTATATATTTATATATCATTGCATTTATTATTTTAAACACTAATTGAAATACAAAAATCAATTTAGTCTTGAGTTCAATATCTTTAGGTATTGTTAATATGAATAGCAATAACAGACATAACATAATGAATGTCTGAAATATTAGGTATTGATTTCAAACATCAGACAAAACAATGAATTTTAAATGAAAATCAATGATAACGTAAACGCTATATCGTATACAATATAATACAGTAATCATAATAATAGCTCAAAATTGAAATTGTCTTTTGAGGGCAAATGTGTCAACAAAATAGCAAAAAAGTAAATCCAAAACTAAAACAATTCAATGCATTACTCAATCAAAGTTTTGTATCAAATGAATGTCAACTAATCAACGGTTTTGCGAGCAATCAATGCATCCATACATTCACAACACAACCTCTCATTCAGTTCACAATTAAAACACATATTTATATAACATTTGCTTTTCGTTTGAAATGCATTTGTTTTTCAATACATTTACAGATACTGTATATAAACTCATGAATCCTCCGAGAAATGAGGGCTGCATTTGAGAGACACATCCAAATGTGTAGACAATGTGTATATTGAGTGACATTTAAGGCTTACCTCTGAAATGATGGACACAAATGATTATTCAAATGATTGTTGCAATCGATGCCAAACAACACAAGACAACAAGTATTGGATGGTATGAGCGGTCAGTGTTGGCACTGATAGCAGGGATCGGACGTACGAGTAGTCACTGTCTGAGGCCTGCAGTGTTGGGCTATGTTTAGGGCGAGGCTCAAAACAACACAAGACAACAAGTATTGGATGGTATGAGCGGTCAGTGTTGGCACTGATAGCAGGGATCGGACGTACGAGTAGTCACTGTCTGAGGCCTGCAGTGTTGGGCTATGTTTAGGGCGAGGCTCACAGTCAACACACACTACACAACACTCCATACACTACACAGTGTGTACTGCCATAGCGTTATAGCAATGGCCGGCATTGAGGCGGTCTCTCACAGACCAAACACACATTACACGCCATTCAGACATAACGTGCGCCCAAACCATAGCCCCCTCGCCATAGAGTGCCGGCCAATGGCGCGAATGGGGGGCCGACGTACTCATTGGCCGACACTTTACAGCATTGGGTGTGAAGTGAATGTATGGTCCGATTGGCGCACATTTTTTGGGCACACATTTGGCGCGCGAAACGAATCGCTGGCGAAATGTTTAGTGCAGTGAATGCTTAGCACTGATTGGCTGTCACTTAGCTATGCATTGGGCGCCAAAAACATTGACCGCTCTCTCAGTTCTCGCAGACAATCGCTTCAATCCATACATACATTGACTCGACTTTTAATTGTCTCACACTTTAAACACATCACTCGCGAGAAGAACACATCCATCGCCACCGACGACAACATATTCACCACAAGTTCCGCACGTATTGAGCGAAGAGTCTTTGATCTGAAGAGTTGTCGAAGTGTTTGGAACTGAATTGCGAGCGAAGACACCATTTGGAGGGACGAGAAGACAATGAGTGCCACAAACTATGACTCGGTGTCGAAGAAGAAGAAGTTTGCCATCGATTGGGCCGAACTCTGAGTCGAAGTGTTTGGAACTGAATTGCGAGCGAAGACACCATTTGGAGGGACGAGAAGACAATGAGTGCCACAAACTATGACTCGGTGTCGAAGAAGAAGAAGTTTGCCATCGATTGGGCCGAACTCTGCGAATCGGACGAAGAGACGGAACAGCAGTGGTCTGAACTCTTTGACCGCATGTTAGGCCAGAAAGTGGACGACGCTATCGAACAACCCATGGATAGCAGGGATGAGGACATCGAGAATGTGGACAATAATGCAGACAATGGCGGACACAATGAGCTCAAGAGGAAGTTGGCGGCCATCGAAGACGCGGACGAGAATATGACTGAATGTATGGTCGAAGAGAGTATCAAAGAGTTGGACTCTGGGCTCGGCGTCAGTGAGTTCTCGAGCGAAGACTTGCGACTTTTTCCGCCAATCAGTTCCACTCCAAAGTGTTTGACCAAAAGTACCGCAAATTCGGACCAAATGTACGATATATTCAATTCTCCGAAATCGTCGCCAAAGAAGTTGCGCGAAGAGAGCGAAGACAACAAGAGCTTTGAGTTCAGGACTCCGAAGACTAGTCGCGTCCGAAGAAGTATTTTCGGGACCAACTCTCAGAACCGAAGAGTGGCTTCTCGTGGGTATTCACACGACAGACCCTTCGACTCGTCGGTGGAGTACGAGACGGATATGTCGATCATTCGCCGGCGACAGAAGCAAATAGATTACGGCAAGAATACCGTCGGTTACCAGAAGTACACAGAAGTGACGCCTAAGAGTGGCCGCAAAGCCGACGATCCCATCACTCCCGAGAAGTTCGTCAAATACAGCCGTCGCTCATGGGATCAACAAATCAAGTTATGGCGCAAACGGCTCCACGAGTTCGACCCCCAGGACGTGAAGGCCGCTCAAGACATCGATCTCTCGGACTTCCTGTCCGACACGTCGTTCGACGACATGTAGTGATGGCTGGGAATGGGTTTCGCAGTGAATATATATTTATAATCAGTGATCGATTGACACGAATGTGTTTTTATTATTTATCTTTATTTAAGGCTTTATCACATCATATACTGTATTGATATATAATTTTACATTTAATGTCATTTATTCCATACATTATTTCTTTTGCTTTTTTAGTAGTCATACAAATATTTTAAATATTGTTTTCAAAACTATTTTATTATCATTTCTACTGACAATTTCATTGTCTGAATAAATCAATTTTCTCTTTCAATAAAAAAAGTGGTTTTTTGTTCATTAAATGATTATTAATTAAAAATAGAGAATTGAATAAAATATTTTGAATCATTACTGCATTTTGTTTGTTATATTAAACTAAATGTCAGATTATATTATCGATTAATGGATTGATTGCACCTCAAGATTATAGGAAGAGCTAAAAAACAGAATTGTTATTAACAGTAATCAAACATCAATTGCATCGACAAATCCAGTCGACAATCGGTCGCGTGTTTAGGAAGAGCTAAAACTTATACATAATTAGCACTAATTGTTTGCAACAAAATGAGTCGAAGAACCGGTGTTTACACACAAAATACATATCAGTCAATACATATGATATACCATAGCATTTGTACTGCTCGGCCATCAATGATCATGTTTAACATTAACACTCATTTACATTCTTCATTTGTCAAAAGCATATTTCAAAATAATAGTAATCGTAATAATAATGATAATAATTAATAATCAATAATAATAATCGTAATAATCAATCAATAATAGGAATAAATAATATTCAATTAAAAAATAATTTACACGAATATTATTCATGAGATTTGTTTCCAATGATACGATTGAATGAATGAGTAAACCATACGTTTATTTGCCATTGATTTTCAAATTTTTTTCTAATTATTTAATTTACTAAACAATACTGTAATTCATTTGAAATAAAACCCCAATTTTGATTGTCTTAACTCTATTATCGCCTAAATTACAACCAATTGTTGATAAATAATGATAACTTTGTTTTATAGAAAACAAGTATTAAATAGAGTGAAATTCAGTGAATTGAGCACTAAATGAAAAGGTATTGCATAACAGACACAGTATTGTTGAGAGCAATTAAAAGGAGGACATTTGGAGAGATAGGCAGAGAAATAGAGGCAAATAATGGGCAAAAACGCCTTCACATTACTCATGTGTTTCATAATCGTGTCATCGAAAGTAAATCATCAAATGTTAACTCAATTTTCTTATACCGATTAAGGCCTGAGTCACAGATCCATAGGTTGTGGGGGTTTGGGAGGGAGTTATGGGTGGAGGTTATGGGGGTTTTCATGTTTTTGTTGTTTCGGTGAGCGATTCAAATATCAATCAATTCTTAAATAAATGCTCGTTTACTATGGAGTCTCAGACCATTCGGTCAAATATACAATTAATAAATAACAATATAATAGCAAAATAACGATTGGTTTTGAGGCATAAAACTTGTTATGAGATCTGAAATAAGTTCAAAATAGTCTATATTTACAAATAAAAAACATGTAAAAATCCATTCAAATCGATGGGTTAACTCTAAATGTCTTATTATTTTGCGTTAACTATAAACTAACGATTCAAGAGAATCAATATTATAAGGAATGCCTTCATTATAGACCAAAAAGTGGTTTCTATAATAAAAGACTTTTTAATTCATAATATTTACTCTCTTTAACGATAGCTTTTAAAATTATTAAATAAAAATAAAATTAAAATAAACGGAAATAAGTAAAGAATTGATTAAAGAAGTATTTGTCACTGGGATTAGGACTCTATGAAAGTGAAACTGAGGTCCAAACGGTTATTACAAATACTTAAGTTGTGTTACTTTTCCATACAATAACATTCAGAACTGCAGTAAAATATTACATCAATTATTGTACATTAAAAATAAGTTTTTTGTTTCAATTATTATTTAGTTGTGATTATGTGATGAGAACTTGCATTAAATTGTATTAAATGGCACTCAATATCAGATCAATCGGACTCGTGATCGTTAATAGAGGCGTCGCCCCTACATATGGGACACGTTCTGTTGGTCTGTAATGCAAACAATGGGTTAGATGTGGTTGAAGGCAATCACAGACACTATTATAGTCTATAATACATACCTTAAGCCATTTGTCAACACAACGGACGTGGAATTCATGAGCGCAGGGAAGAACTCGAAGGTTTTGTTTGGCCTCGAAGTCACACATGCAGACAACACAAGTGGTCTGATCTGATTCGTGAGCGTTGTCTGGTTTGTAGCGATACGACGGCAACTGTTCGATGTCACTGCGGGCCAGACCTCTGGGCTTCGCTTCGCCCAGACGTTCGGCTAAACTGAGTAACGCCTCGTAGTTCTCGGCTTCGGGCGACTCGGGGTTAGTGACAAAGTCGGCGACACCGAAAGAGCCCGGCTGTAAGTGCTGGTGCTGTGGGTTCGAGAACATGGCGGCCAACACGTGAAACATTGTCGGAAAACTTTGATTAGAGACTGGAGGCGAAGCGGTCGGTGGGATCGACATTATGTTCTGATAGGCGGGCGGAGGCGCCGGTTGTGGTGCGTTGAATGAATGCGAGCGCTGAGAGCGCCGATGATTACCACGTCTGGCCATAAGGCGAGGACTTTGTATGCATAGGTACTCATTGAGTTGTCCGTTGTCGACGTGCATAAAGTTGGCCACACCTGGAATGGAGATGTGATGCAATGGCGACGACGGCTGAATGTATTGCGAACTGTGCGAAGTCGATGATCCCAGATGTGGGTGCGAGTGGTGCGGGTGTTGTTGCTGTTGGTACTGTTGCGACGCCGCGGCAGCCAATGTGGCTAAGTTGAGAGGTAGGTTCGGGTGATTGGCGTGACTGTAGGCGCGAATACGGCTCGACTCCAAGTCTGGCATTAGTGTCGGTTCGTTGAGTTGAGCTCCAGAGGCGGTTCGGCGATACGAATTGGCCAAACCTAACGGGAAGTTCTGTATAGGAGGCGCCTGTGCTATGTTGTATTGTCGCGCACCCGGAGGACCAAATAGGGAGGCAAATGCCTGACCATTACCTGAAGGGGAGACCTGAGGGTTGGGAACAATGAGTAATCAGTACAAAATGGCGATTGCGGTGATGGGCTCGGGAACAGACCTGAGGTGATGCTAAGCGCAAGTGATGGAGACAACACATACAGACTGATTGTGAGGCAATATTCGGATTGTGAGGTGTGTTGTGAGGGTTGGCTGCGATGTGCGTCCGATATGAATGAGATCCGGAATGAGAATCAATTTGATGGTTGGGATGGTTGGGGTGATTGGGATGACTGGCATTCAGTAGTTGTGCATAAACTGCATTCGCATTTGAGGCCTGAGTCGGTTGCGGACTATTCTGATGGCTTAGATGAGCGTTTCGGTGATTGGTTTGGTTTTGGTTGCGGTGACTGTTGGCCAGAGATTCGGAGTCATCGAACATATAGGTTGGCGTTATCGGCACCGAACCCACGAGACCTGGAAAGCCACCAATGCTTGACTGACATGTGTTTTGATTTTGAATGTTTTGTATAACTGGTGGCGAAGTGCGCGCATACAGACAGCAGCGACGACCCGATGGACTGCTTCGGAGTCGGGCAGCGCTATACCGGTCGCCGTTCAGAGACGGGTTGTGTCCGCCGTTGGCCGCCATCGGGTTCGCGGGTCGGCGAGGGTTGACGGGCGGCGGCTGAGAGTTACGGCTCCGACTCCTCAGGTTTCGGTCGGACGTGTGGTCCATCAACTGGGGGTTGAAAGTCAGGCCCCAACCCGACTGCGAACCACTCTCTGACTGTGCATTCATTGAGGTTCGCCTTCTTTTCCTACTCGGGCTCTCACTCTAACCATACATTCAATACACAAACGTATCGATCAATACTTCAATCAATTTAAATATATACACTTTTTTCACTATCCGTTTCCCAAACCATTGCTTACGAAGAGAGCCAATGATTGGACGGATAGTGAAAGCGTGAAAGTAATAACAAGTGGAGAGACAAACCTGTCTTCCGATGTTGTCGTTTGAGTGTTGGATGTGTTGGAAGTGATTGGGAGAGTGTTGTAAGTGTGGAGAGTGTTGTAAAACCATTGTCTCAACTGAGAAATCAATTCAAATTAAATCCAATATTCAGCACAAAAAATATCTTAAATATCAATATTTCGACACAATATAGAGGTTATAGTAAATGGCATAAGAAATGGGTTCAATCGGTGCCTCAATTGTGTTCAAAATGGGCTTAAATTGTGATCAAAATCAATATATTTGTGGCCAAAGAGGAGTGAAATGAAGAGTTTGAGTCATTTTCAGCACATTTTATATCGAAATGCGTTTCAATTTATAGTGATTTTAATAACTGTTTATTCAATACTTAACTATCGGTTACTAACGATATATCGGAAATGAATATCTATTTTGATATTTATTAACATTTATTTCAAATACAGACAGAAATTGTGAATTCAATTGAAAAAGCGATTTATAAATCACAGCAAATGAATGGCAAAACACAACACAAACACACATTTCTCACAATTATTTCCTTTCTTTGTATTAGATTTGAATGAAAGGAAAGTTTGCCTGAATTTCAATCATTAAAACCAACTTTCATTTCATTCACAATAAATATCTAACCCTTTAATCGTTAGCACAAAACGTAACACTAGTTTTCACCCAAAAACCCATTCAAAAACACATCACTATTGGATTGATTGAATTTCTTCTCTAATCATTAATCCCATCACTAATCCCATCGATTAGTTAATCCACAAGTGATGGTCACATATAATATTGTGTATTGATTTGAATGAAGCGCTAATGAGTAGTGAATTATATATGAATATATGATTCAAAACTAAGCGCTCAAAACATAAGCATTTAAAACACATAAAAAGCGAGAAATATAATGAAAATTGTATTGAAATTGCATTGAAATTGCAATGAAAGCGAGACTTACTTTCAATGGACTTAATACGAGTTTTAGGCAAATGTTGATTACGTTTTCGCATACAATCGATGCAATTGTCTTAACATTTGTCACAAATAAACCACTGGTTTTGCTGAAGAAGAAACCGATTCACTGATTCACTGAATGGCTGAAAATGTCTATTTCTTGGACAACAATGAAGTCTCAAATACAGTACGAGATGTATGTCTTTGTGGAGTTTGTTTGGCACAAAGCTCTCACTCTCTCACTGCTGGCTCTCACTGCCTGTGCCACTGCCTAACTGAGAGACTGGCAGCGAGTTTACAGCCAGAGTATAGCGTTATAGCGAACATACAAACCAAGTGAAAACTCTCATACCATACCAATACCAATACCAAAACTCTCATACCAGCGCTCAGACACAGCATACTATGCCATACAGTGTACATACAGTGTAGTGTTGGGCGTATGGACTGCACACTCACTCCAAGGGCATACAGTTTGCCATTGCCTTCAAATTGAAGGCTTCAATGCAGACACACTAAGGCTTTACCTCAATTCACCGTACATTTCATACATTTCCTCAACACAGCCCTAACACAGGGCTAACACAGCGACAACACAGCCCTAACTCTCAAACACTAAATTCACATATTTTTACTTAAATTATGAAATTCAAGTCACTCTACGGCAGAAGGGAAGGGAGGGCTAACCCCAGGGCTCACATCATTACCAACGATACCAGTCTTACCATCTAGTCGTCAAAATTGGCTCAAAAAACATACATTATTTAATCCCGACTTCGAGTCTCAGTTCTAATCGATATTTTTAACTCCTCTGAGATTATCGACAGAAAAAAATACAGAATATTTTCAATGAATTTCTATCAAGACTTATGGCTTACGATCTGAAAATGCATCGAAAAGGACTCTCTCTCTTCAAATCACCTTAACTTAAACTCAACTGTAAATTAGGCACCGATTGTATTGATTTTGGTTATAAGCGAGAAAAAAGTACCCAAAAACTATTGATTTTACATTTTAGGCCAATTTTTTGCATTCAGAAAAAACCCATAGAAAGCCTTTGGAAATAATGGTGAAAGTGTTTAATTGGCAAAAGCAATGCAATTATGATAAATATTTGTCACAATTTATTGCCGATAATTGCGTTAATTTAGAAACTTTTTTCGCTTTTAATGTTTAATAAGCTTTGATTTGAATTGCGATATATTTTTTTGTGTTAAGATTTAGTGGAGATTTTTGTGTTAAAAGCCGAGACTTGACTCCAATACTAACCAATGCTAACCCAAAGCCATTCTAAGCTTTCAGTTCTGAACTAAAAGCTAACAAAACATTGGATTTTGTTTGAAATGTTGAAAAAAGTGTTCAAAAACTAATGATTAATACAATTGAATGAAAAGTACAGTAAAAATCATATGATTTTATGATTCAATGCTTTCGTTCCCAAAACCTATGCTTTAATTCAATGCGTTAGATGTGAGCGCAAACTCGAGGCACGGCTCGAGCTTTACATACATATGGGTTCTCAAGGACTATAGCTATCGATTGTAATGAGAAAACTCCTAAAAGGCATTCATTTCTCACTTTTCTGGCAATTAATGAATGAAAAAATATTTATTTTAATGAGTTTTTGCATTTAAAAGATGCATTGAATATGCGATAAGATGTTTACAATGTTTGTGTGAATACTAGCTATGATTTGGTCATTTGGTCACTACTTGTGCGCCAACGACTCAATGTTGAGTACGAGAGTAGTGGAGAGCGAGCCTCGAGTCTCGAGCCCTTTAAATGTGTCAATCGATTGAATGCATTGCTTTCAGACCTTCTCATCCAATGAGACGCTCGTCAACACAACGCAAACCATTCAATGAATAACGTCTAAAACAATGCATTCATTTCACTCACATTTACATATATTTTCTTAAATGTTACCATAATTTGCAAATTAATTAGTATTTAAGACACGAATAGAAAATTGTTGCGATCATTGAATCGACCGATCAATTGCTGGACACATAAAATATAATTGAATTAATTTTCACAATACTTGACGTAATATGTGTTGAGAGATATTGTATTGTGTGATATGTTTTGTAGTGAGTAGTGATCGTTAGTTCCCTTTAAACTCAATCTTCCCGTAAGAGTTAATTGAATTAAAATAATTAACAATTAATTGATGACATTATTTGAAGTTCTTTTGGATTGTATGTAAAATATTGACCGAAAGGACGAGTTTTTAGTATTATTTGCGATAAATTAAGTGTCGATTAATATATCGGTAGAAGTGTTGCGGGAATTGCGATGCCTTTGAAAGTGTCGTTTGAAAGTACGTCTAGTATTGAGTCTATAGTGTTGTCATACATTTGCAGCCATTTTTATATTCATCTAATGTTTGTCTTTTAAATATCTGTGAAATGTTTCGTTAATTTAGTCTTAAATTTGATTTAAATCTAGTTTTAA
>CAJPIZ010003251.1:0-12072 GCA_905368565.1 Medioppia subpectinata
AGAGAGAGAGAGAGAGAGAGAGAGAGTTTTGAGGGAGGGTTAGAGGAGATGCAAAAGAGAATGAAAGAACAATTTAGTGATTTGTCTGTAAATTGATATCAATTTATATTAAATAAAAGTAATACAATATACGGAATACATCTCATCAGAGATCAGGACATAAGAAAGTAAAACAAAACAAATGGAGTTATTTGGAAGTAATTCTAATGTAAATTTAATTAAACCATAAAATCAAATTAAATAAGCAAAATTAAATACAGTATATACATTTTTTAATAAGTGTCATTCTAACCATGTTACTTTCGAAATTTTTACATTCGCAAAATTTAGATTTATTCTGGATATAATTTTTGTAAAAAAGTAATACAATATACGGAATACATCTCATCAGAGATCAGGACATAAGAAAGTAAAACAAAACAAATGGAGTTATTTGGAAGTAATTCTAATGTAAATTTAATTAAACCATAAAATCAAATTAAAAGCCAGGAGTAAAAAACATTTCATTAATTCATTAAAATATTAATAATGGTTAAAATATTTGGAAAATACAAAAATGAGCAAAAAATATTGTAACAAATTATACAAAAATTATATCCAGAATAAATCTAAATTTTGCGAATGTAAAAATTTCGAAAGTAACATGGTTAGAATGACACTTATTAAAAAATGTATATACTGTATTTAATTTTGCTTATTTAATTTGATTTCACTTTAAATTATTGGTTGTGTTAGAAATTTAATAATTATGACATTAAAATTTAATTTTATAAAAAATAATAAATTAAAAAGTGTTATAATATAACTTTATATTTAAATTTTGGATCATGTGCATGTTTCAAGCATTTTACTTTCAAAACGTGTAGACATAGGCAAATAGGATGGGTGCTGTGGGTGCCTACCTTTAATGAAATTGAGTTTGCTAGGTGATGAGCACTTAGATCACTATTAGAGCTGGCATTTGGTACGCAACGTCTGTGTGAGCTACATCTTCTTCCGGAGCACACCTAAGCAATCACAGAATAGGTTTTGGGTTCTGACACAAACCAAACTGCAGGTTTCAGTGATATTCCTAATCATCGGTACTCTCATATTGGGGTGAGTTTTCAGACAGAATGATAGGATTGACACACATATGAAAAATACTGACATTACGCCAATCACCTAAATATATGACATTTTCCATACAAAAGCATTATTATTATTGCATTTTCTGCTCATTTATCATTCATATAATATTCAATAATATTGTTTTTGTTTGTGTTTTTGTATTAACAGCAATATTTAATTGCTTCATCACTTATTTTGTCAAACATTACTTTTTATTACACAATTGATTTTTATTGATTATATAATTTTGCCACTAAAAAGAATGTATATATTTGGCCAAATATAGTGCATATTATATCGTGTTTTCACATCTTTCGATCCCTTTTGCCTAATTTATGTTATGAATATACAAAAATAGTTTATTTAACTAAAGAAATAACTCAATAAATAAAAGAATCACAAAAGCGTTTAATAATACTTTAAACGAAGTGAAAAGATCATAACTTACGAAAATAGACGGAATAACATAAACCGAAAAAACAACTAAAACACAACACTTTTGCAAAGGTCTGCAAAGAACTGCAGTCCAGTAAACAATATATCGTAATTACTATTAAAAAAGTTATTTATAGCAAAAATCTTTGAATTAATTAGATTTTTAATTAAATAATAAATTAAAATTAGTTCTCCAGAGATTATAGATTGTTAGATAAATGTTAATCTCTTAAATAGCATTCACTGACACAAGTACTGTATATATTTATAGCAAAGACAAATGCCTGTATGTTTTTCGTCACTAATTCATATATAAATTAATAAATTATATAAAATACATATTTATTGTGCCTTCAGTTTAGTTGATAGTGTATATTATATTCGGTTATTTGGTAAAATTTATATAAGTACCAAACACTTCGGGCAATGAATCTCTCTCTCTCTCCCTCCCTTCATCTCTCTCTCTCTCCTCTCCTCTTCTAGTGTATAATTTTTGAGTCTTTTAATGGTAATTGATTTCATGCAATATTAACCACTCATTCATTGTTTGTCTACATTTTACTATAAGAAATAAGTCCACAAAATTAATGCTATGGTATATAATATAATGGTATTGAAATCCTATAGCTATTGCAACGAAGCGTCTATTCTATGGTATAATCGATATTTTTGATTCAAATAAGCGTTAAATCTGTGATGACATTAATTTATTATAATTTTACTCATATTGATATCAATAGCAACAAAACTACTCAACAAAATAAAAAGCAAGAAAATGGGTTACATTTCCCTCGTATACATGGGTTTTGTTGGTATTGTTAATACAATTCGTGATAACTTTTCTAATCGATCCGTTTAAAGGGCTAATAAAATGTCAGTTTTGTCTTATAGTTTGTCTGTTCACACAATTCTTGTGCCAATAGAGAGGGAGAAGTGCACACAAAATAAGCTCAATTTTGCTTACATTTGTCTTTTAATGCAATGTTTCTCATTAAGAATATAATGGGATTTTAATGATATAATTATGAATTCTCTATTGTATAACGAATGAGAAGTATTTTGTCTGTTTTTTGTGCACCACTTCTCAACATTTCCATGAAATGATTGCACATTTCATTTGAACTTAAATGTCATTTGAATATTAAAATATTCAAAATTTTCTCGAAATCAAATTCACAAAAAACTGAATTTTAATATCTATTTTCGTTTTTGAGAGAGAGAGAGAGAGAGAGAGAGAGAGAGAGACGAATTTAATTCAATTTCTAGATTATTGGCAGTCTTTTAAATCTTTTGAATATTGGATGAAAATTTTTCGACTCATTTATTCTTTTGTAAATCACATGAAATCCTATTTTTCACTTCAAAAGAAATGTTTGAATTTATATCGATATTTAATAAGAAACGTCTGAAACAGTGAAACAGATATTAAATTCTCGTCAATCAGAAAGAGGGCATAAATATATCGGTAAACACTTGAGTGCTATTTATATATTTGAATGCTATTCACAATGACATACAAAATACACACTTTCGCTCAAAATGATGGGCAAATTCTCGGACAAAAAGCATATATACTTATAGGCACTCAATAGAAACGATATAAAAATAGTTATTATTATTATTAGGCAAATGTATGTGTGAAGTGGTTGTGCTCGAGAGGCCGGTCGGCACGCAATTAGCCTAACAGTTAGCACACATTTTTGTACACAAACTGAATTGTTTGCCGAAAGGAAATCGATATATGATTATATGTGTTGTATATGTAATACATATTATGTATAATAGACTCACTTTAGCAGCATTTGATGAGTAGGGCTCGTCTGAAAGGGACCAGAGTTTTGGCTTAAGCCGTTGCCAACAGCTGAGTGTGCCGTTCAAGTAGTCGTCTTCCATCCCGAACTTGCGGGCGATCTCTTCGTCGCTGGGCTTCTCTGTATCCAAGTCTAGTCTGTCCAATACGGCCAGCGTTTCCTGAGTGTCCCTGTGCTGAGTGTATGTCATCCAACAACACGGCTCCACCTGATTAGACACACAATCAAAACGTAAAGCAATTGTGTATTGATAAATACATAACTCGATAAACTTGTTGTTTAATCAACAGATAGTTATTTTCTGATTATAGTATTACTTGATTCGAGTCGAGACCCCAGAACTCGAGCTCCTCTTCGAAAAGGGGTCCGCACACGTCGGTCGGGTAGTGAAGCTTTCCTGTCCGGTAGTAGTTTAGTATTTGACCGAAAACGCCTAAATATACCATTCATGCCATACAAACATACAGATTACTTCATTATAAGATAAATACAATAGATATTCAGTAGATATACACGAATATTGTGTGTATATATTTTGGTATACAGTACATGGGATGAGTGATTGGATGGGCGAGTGTTAGTGATGGACAGCACTTACCCGGATGTCGATCGAAGAAATATTCATTGAGTACCGGATCGTAGTTCGCGAGCGCTTCTGTGAGTCGGGACAGTCGAGTCGCCGGAATCTTCTTAAGCGTAGCCTTAAGTTTGCCAAACAATGCGAGAATGGATTGAAATGAATGGAAAGTTAGAACAGAAAAGCCATTATTCGTAAACTTGTTTTACAATTTAATTCAAACTAATGGCTCAGAAAATGGAAATTTGATGGAAAGTAAGGACCAGAAGAATAGAATAAGAGATGGAAAAGAGAAGAGATTGAATCAAATTGAAAAACCATTGCATTTATTTCAGCCGTTTGTTTGCCTTTCAAAAACAGTTTTGTTTCAAATCATCGCAAATATATTACTTAAAAACACGAATTGAAAAGTTATTGTCTCAATGCCTTATAAATATATTTAACTTTAAAACTCGTATATCTAATAAAATTTAATTATATTTCTCACGTGTTTAAAAAATTGTACATAAAATTGGGAATATATTTGAAAAATAGTTTAAACATTTGAGTTGAGGGGAGGGGAGGGCGAGAGAGAGCAAGAAATGTTTGCGTGTAAAACATTTGACATTTTCAAATAATATATTCCGAAAGCCTGTAGTTATTGTATTATTAATAAAATGCAAAAAACAAATACAAATATCTAACAATTCGTAGTGAAGTTATTTGAAAATATTTTTCGCTACAAAATTGAATCTAATATTAAGGGAGAAAAATATGTGTATTTTTATTCTTGTTGTTGAATACATAAAAATTGATTTTCTTTTATAAGTATAACAGCGAAACTCATTCAACAAATAAAACACATAAAAATCCTATTGTATTGAATCAGTAAAACACATAATAATAAGAAATATTGCGCTAAAAATGAAATAATTTTGTTTAATAATAGTAATAACACTAATAATAATACTAAAACTTACTTGTCTTCCCATAACTATAATTTGTATATAATTTAATTATCGCTAAATTCTGTGCAAAATTATATTATAAACTCATTTGAGATCACAATCTGTTTAGTGACCCAATGTTTTGTTAAACAACAGATAAAAAGCTCGTGTAATAAATAACTACTAAACGGATTGAAATAATATGTAGTCTCTGTTTGAGATAAAACGCTAATTGAATTATATCTGAATGAATGCATAATTTCTATTCTAAACATAAGAGAGAGAGAGAGAGAGAGAGAGAGAGAGAGAGAGAGAGAGGTGAGGGGATGTATACCTTATAGGTTTCGTGACGAATACCCCCGACATTAAGAACCACTATTCATTGACATTGTATTCAATATTTCTGCAAACAGCTCACAAATAGCTGCCAATTCTCAACACAAACACGAATAATACATTATTTGCCGGACTTTTGAATGTTTTGTTTGTTTTTGATCCGATTTTCCGCAATAACTAAAACTACACGAAAAATATATATAAGAGAGAAATATTTTGAGAGAGAGAGAGAGAGAAGCAATGGAAAGCATATATCTCTGGAATTCACTTTTATGTTTGAGATTTTAGTTTTTCAATCTGTGATTTCGTTAAAGTATTTTCTCAAAAACTTATAACTATTTTCATATTTTATTCATGAGATTTGATGATGAAATAAAAGCAACAAAAACATCAAGTATTTTTCAAATGCTATAATCTATAAAATACATACAATTTATACAAATATAAACTCTCATATGTATTATATAAAGTACAGGTTATTGTATTAAATCTTTAAAATTGAAAATAAGATTCTCGTCGAGTGATTATAATCAATAAAAACAGGAAAAAACAAAAAGTGCTATGAATTTTATTCATGTCATAAGCATTACAATAGACTATTATATAAAAAAATATATAAGGGTTTTAATTATTTGATGTCAATCTAGTTAAGTGTTTTGTCAAATGCTGTACTCATCGCTCATTACATGTTCTATATTTGCAGATATATTGGTTGAGCGGCACTAATAATGATGAGATGAGTCCTCATCTCATATGCTGGTGGAGTGGAGGACAGGCTTAGCGTCGAAACAACAAACAAAAAAACTACACTCTCTTTAAGATGCAGTCGATTCTTATGCTATTATACAGTATTAGTATTGATTTGCTCATCACTGGCCACACAGTTAAGCACAACAACAACACTATTCACGCGCTTTCTTTGAGGACTCGTCGAAGTGATGCAAATACAGCTCCATATCATCGCATCCGACGCTCATCTTCTCATCCATTGATTGCATTCATTGCCAATCGTTTCATTAATTATGTAGAAAACGCTTCTGTCGTCGATTTAATGAATTAATTCATCCATTCATTACAACAATCATTAAAAAAACCAAAAACCAAATCATGATCGCTAATACACAGGACACTGAAAATAGAGTGGTTCTTAATGTCGGGGGTATTCGTCACGAAACCTATAAGGTATACATCCCCTCACCTCTCTCTCTCCTTCTCTCTCTCTCTCTCTCTCTCTCTCTTTCTCTCTCTTAAAATTTTTGTTCACTCTATAGAATTGAAATCTGAATCTCATTTTCAAATCGCATACTGTTTTCTAACCATATTATTAATGATATGATTTATAAATACAAAGTATATATAATATTATTTTAATTGATTATGTTTTCAAAATTAATGTTATCTCCATTTAAGGAATATTCCGACTTTTCATTAATACATGCATTTTGAGAGAGAAAATGGGCTGACATTTAAGGTCTCTGTAAATGTGTTGTCGTAACACAAGAATCTCCGCTATTTTATTGTAATTTGTATCGACAAAAATGCATTTTGCTTATGAAGTGTATTAATCTTTATAAAAATGTTGAAATATATAATTAATTGCTTTTACTAAACAATCTTATGGAGTGTTTAAGTCACTCCTTTCTTCTGTATTCTTTCGTTAAAAAACTTTTAATTAATTATAAAATTAATTAATTTTGTTAGCGTTAGTCGTGTTGTGATTAGAAATATTACGGAAATGGTAATTGACTTTTGTATTTGAATTTTTATCATTAATAAATCTAGTGAACAACAAATCACATAAAAATTGGACAGTAAACAGAATACATGATAAATTTGTGTATTATTTTACAATACCATAAAATGATATGTTTGTAAAAATAATGTTATCAATACGTTAAGCGGCAAATCGTAAACATCACATCATATATGATAACTAGTTTAATAGCGGATCCCAACTGTCGGCCACACAAACCACTCGATTGTCGATCCATTTTCATTGACATTGTATTCAATATTTCTGCAAACAGCTCACAAATAGCTGCCAATTCTCAACACAAACACGAATAATACATTATTTGCCGGACTTTTGAATGTTTTGTTTGTTTTTGATCCGATTTTCTCGCAATAACTAAAACTACACAAAATATATATATAAGAGAGAAATATTTTGAGAGAGAGAGAGAGAGAGAGAGAGAGATGCTGAAATGAGTTGAATATACATTTTTACAACAAAATAACGAAAAATTTTAATATTTATGAAACTGAAAATAAGTATAAAAACTATTGCCGGAGAGATATTACGGAATGGAATGAAACTAAAGTTAGCAAAAGTATGAGTAAAAAGATATACAAATAGAAAATCGATACAAAAATATGATATAATTCTTAGAGAAAGGTATTATAAATTTATTTTAAAAATTTTCTACTCAAGTATTCAATACTCGGTTTCAAGTGTCACCAAAAAAATTGATCAATTAATTAAAACAATGGCAAATAATATAAAGTATACATAACTACAGTATTTCTATCAGTAAAATACTGTGTTTGTAACCATTTGTTAGTAAAGTGTCACATATTATTTTGTTTCTTGTGCTGTTTGTCTCCGTTCATTGATTATGAATTATAATAAAACATATCATTTACGTTATGGTTAGCGTACGGAATGGTAGATATGAAATAATTTATTGTTAATAAAAACGAGAATTTCCTATTATGTGAAATCACTGTATTTTTAATGAATATTTAATCCATTATTAATTGTCTTTGGTTTTGATTTTACTCTTTATTCGGTGTGTATTTAGGCATTGAATACAATTGTTTTGAATCATTTATATGGACTGAAATGGTCTACACAATGGTCTCAATATTGTTATTAATGACTACAGATTTTTCTGTGGTTTTTGCTCATAAAACTGCATTTCTGTTGTGTTTTGTATTAATATTTTACACATATATTTGTTGGCCTTTAATTTGGTGCAATTCTTTCCTATGCCTTACTTTTCTTACTTTAAATTGTATTTCTTTGGTATCACTAAACAAGAAAAGACATACTCTTCGCCCACTTTACACACATATATCTATGATATATGTTTGTTAACTCTATCCAAACATTAATGACATGAAGAAAAATAAGAATTTTTTTTATTTTCTTAACGTAAGAATACTCTACAAATAGAGAGAGAGAGAGAGAGAGAGAGAGAGAGAGAGACCTTTAGATGGCTTATCAATTCATTGTGAGCTGAAATAAGCAGTTTTTCATTTTATTTTATATCGTATTTTACTTATTCCCGGTATATCTCGAGAGTTAGTTTTGATACTAAAAACTCAAACAAAATATAGTAAATCAAGCGATAAAATCAAAAAGTAATAGTTTTTTATCGAGATGTGAATTCCGAGTGGCGAACAGTAAGAATCGGCACAAATTTCTGTCCGTATTTATATCGTTGTAAAATATATATAACATACTATATAAAAGTGTTTTGAAATACGAGAGTTACATAACTGTCCATTTGTTTGGCCATCAATACAGACGGCGGTCTATATATCACGTCATATATTAAAATATGAAAAGAAAAGTATTTATATAACAATATTTATGAGAGAGAGAGAGAGAGAGAGAGAGAGAGAGGAAGAGAGATGAGAAAAGTATATGTGATATAAAAGTAGTTATAAAATACTTAAGATTCAGTAAAAAAACATTTTTTTCAGTTGAATTGTTTAGTGTATAAATCATTTCGAAAATATATATGAAATAAAAAACATTTTTTATGTTCTCTCAAAAGAGGAATACTTTGGTAACAAAAATAAGAGTATATTTATCTAAAAAACAAGTAAAACGAAAGCAGAAAAACATTATATGGGAATAAAAGTACTGAAATCTCTTTTTTCTGTCCTAATATCTGTACAAAAGTTTTTAAGTTAGAAATGGGTTTTAAGTATTTTTGTCTCGTTATATATTTAATACAATATTATCAGTAGTTTTACTTTTAAAAATATATGATATTTCTGTTTTTAAAATAATCTATCATTTTTGGCAAAATTACATGCAAAAGACTTATTTGCTTTAAAAATAGCTAATAATATGTCATTTTTGGATACAAAACATACATTTGTCATCTTTTTCTCGCATTTCATTGTCTAAAAGTTTGTTTAAATATATTTAATTAAGTTATAGTACGAGAAAAGTATTTGATATACAATTGTTTTAGACTTAACTTATTATTTTGAATGCGAATAAAAGTTGACATTAATTGTTATAACAATAGGAAAAATGATGTCAAACGAGAGATTAGATTATTCATAATGATTAACGATGCGATCCCTTTGGATGCAATGCACACAACCATCTCATCCACACCTAAACACTACAGTCAACCATAAGATGTAACACATGTTATAACATGTAAATCTTGTGCCAACCAAACCGTGTCATTTGTATCTATGTTTTTGCGTCTATCGACTCAAAACCGTATCAATATTTTAATATCTATGTAAATATGCATTGAATTTAATGTCGTGAAAGATTCCTCTCTCATATTCATCTCTCTCTCTCTCTCTCTCTCTCTCTCTCTCCTTATCTCTACATTATATTAATATTGAAATATAAAAGCGATTATTAAGCCATAAATGTCTCTCAAAATACAAACCATATATAATTGATGATAGCATCAACTCATACGACCGATAACTACATTATAAAATGATTAGTGCCTCACATGTGCTAACTATTGGTCAGATCCTCACATATTATCCCATATTATATACGTCCCTATCATTAATTTGAAACCATTTATTAATAATAAAAAATATTAAAATACCGAGAGCTTTGAGAGTAGTTTAAATGATTAATATATTAATGCACTAATGATTTGCATTTAATTATTTATTTAAATTATAAAAACTATTTGCAAAACGAAAAAACAAAAATTTAAGTAATTTTTGGGCTCAACTTTCCAAATGAGAGAAATATCATTAAATTAAAATCTATATTAAATAAAAAGTTCAAATATTGTTTTTTTGTGATAAAATAAACAATAGATTTTGTTGGGAAATAAGAAAATCGATACCAATTTTTGTTAAAACACTTCTTCAAAATTATAAGCAAACAAAATTATACAAAATGAATGTCTTAAATAAAATATATATAAAAATTAAGGTTTAATTTTATTGAATGTTTGCATTGATTTGTTTAACATTTGAATATATAATTAAATAAATGCCAACAAATATCTATTTATTCAAAACACGAGTCCTTTAAATAACACTTAATTGATAACGAATTTGTTTTATTTCAATACATTATTTGAAATGAATTTTTTTGGATCTCATTTAGAAAGAGAAGGAACCGAATAATAAAAAAATCTCATCTGAATTACAAATTTATTTTATTTCTATTATTTATTATATTATAAAAGAAAGTGAAAGAAAGTGGAGACGAGACTAAATGAAGTGAGAGTAGGAGAGAAAGTGAGGAGAGAGAGAGAGAGAGAGAGAGAGAGAAAGATTTTATATTATAGTATAGTTTGCAATGAAATAAACAAGAATTTAATAATAATCCCAAATTTAGTGCTCATAATTCAAACCTTTCTTTTTGAACATTTAAACTTAATTTAATCTTCAAATAATATATTCAAAAACTAAATTACTTTTTTGACAATAATATAAGTTTATTATTATTATAAAGTTATCATAAAGTTATCGCAAACCAATCAGTTGTTGAATTATAAACTGAATTTCGTTTTGTGTCATAATTTTATATAAAAGTGTAATATTTTTAAAAATAAATAAAATAAAATAGGATTTATTCATTCAAAACAAAGACGATATGTAGTAAATGATTGTCAAACAAATCCTGAGTACATGTGAATGCATTAGTTTTGGCTTATTTTGTCGCTTTATTCATAAATATAACTTATATTATATTAGAATTAAATATTAAACACTTTTTTGTATTAAAATAAGCAAACTTTTAAAATTGATTTCTCTCTCTCTCTCTCTCTCTCTCTCTCTCTCTCTCTCTCAAACTAGATTTTTATCATATATTTATTTTATATAAAAGTGACACAAAAACATCTTTAGATATAATATAGGTTGAGTTTAGTAGAAGTGATTGATTGAACGTGTTTTAGATTTTTTGTTGTCGAAAATTTCTCATTTAATCTTTTGAATAAAAATTTTCACATTTTGTTAAATATTTAATCAAAACTTTGATTATTAGAGAAAAATTGAAAATTCATTCAAATTAATCTAACATTTTGTACAATAATCTATATTTATAAAATGTATTTCCTTGTAATTTTATTATATTGCATAATTATATAACATTGCTTTTTATAAATTAAATTTAATAATTTATTAAAATATTTTAATTACATATTAGGAGTTAAATAATTCGATATTAATTTAATTTTTAAAATGGGTTTAAAACCATATTCTGGCGTCGATTAGCCTCTAATGAAATAATTTGCTACAAAATAAAGTCTAAGGAATGATTGATTGGAATAAATATTCGTTAAGTATTTTATATACAGTTAAAGGAAAGAAAAGTTTTATTTTAAGCAAAAAGACTAACAAACCATAGATTGAGTGCAAGTAAATGAAAGCCGATTAATGACATTAAATGTACACAACATAACAAAAAATACTTTTCATTTGATAATACTGTATGTATCATAGATTGCCATCAAATACATTACCGATTCATTGGATTTTATTTCAAATGGCGTTCACATAATATCTTTATCGCATGTCTTAACGCATGTTATCATTTCGTCTTATAATTCATTGTTTAATAAAAAGTCCAATATTTAGAAATATAATTATAAAAGTTGTAATATATTTGATATAATTTTACGAAAAACTGTCAAAATAATTATAT
>CAJPIZ010003252.1:0-12072 GCA_905368565.1 Medioppia subpectinata
TTACGAAATTAAACTCATTTTCAAACTCAAAATTATAAATACGTTAATATGTATATCAATGGGAACATTGTCTTTAGAAATCAGCGATGGGTTGACAACAACGGCCCGGAAATGTACTTTCTGTCCGGGTTTATACGTGGCTTTGTCTGTCTGTATGAATACCGACACACATTTTGCCTTATAATTAAGTGACACTTCATTTAAAAATCCATCGCTTGTTATCGCATCAGCATCATCATACTTGGTGAAATTTGCGCCTTTTCCCTCCACCCGCACCTTATAGTTGCCTTTTGGCCAATCGCCGATCGCTAGGGTNGACACACATTTTGCCTTATAATTAAGTGACACTTCATTTAAAAATCCATCGCTTGTTATCGCATCAGCATCATCATACTTGGTGAAATTTGCGCCTTTTCCCTCCACCCGCACCTTATAGTTGCCTTTTGGCCAATCGCCGATCGCTAGGGTTAGCACTTTGGACTCAGCCGTACCGACAGCGACGGCACCGGTGCTAATACTGTGTGCCGGACCGATAACACTGGCATTCACTTCAATGGGCGCCGGGATGTCATACAGCGAGACACTGATGTGGTAATCAGTGTTTGGCCGCAACACATATGGGGTCACCACAGCATACATGGGTTTACTTCCATTTGCCCTTATATTCAACAATAATTAAATTTTATAAGTTTTAAAAATTAATTAAATATAAATTGCATCAATTAATTAATACTAACTTTTGTGTTGTTGAGATGATTGCCAATAATGTCAGACATTTAATAGAAAATTTCATATCAACTTCTAATTTGAACAAAAAATATTTTAAACAATTTTTGTATTGAAAATAATATTATGTTTACAATAAAGCTATTTTTACCTTGAAAACAATTATTTATTTATTGATATAAGTTTACAAACTTATAACTGATAACTAGTTCACAAGAAAAATATGGCTTAATTCATACAATTTTATTAATTATTTAAAATAAATTGATACTTTTTAATTAATTTTAAAACACTAAAAGAAGCATGCCCACCTTTAATGCTAACTAATGTATGCTAATCGTGGCCCCATTGACCAGGTCTCCATTTAACATAATAAGAATTATTTGCAACTATATATGAACATGATAAATGATAGGATTGTGTTGCCAGGTTATTTTTCCAAATTCCTTGATTAAAGTAAAATTTTCCTGGAAATTTATTGAGATTTAAAAAAATTCTTGAACTTTTCCATGAGTCGATAGAATGATTGTAAACATTTATTTACCTAATACAGTATTATAATTATTACTAGACTAATTCATAAGCGTAGCTCAATATGAGTTGGCAATCCTAGTTGTCAGACAGGAATCTAACGTTTCAAATGTTGCGAAACTTTTAATGTTTTTAAATTAATTAAAAACAAAGTCAATTAAATTGAGATCATTTGTAAATAAATTTTATATAAATTCAGTCATATTTTGTAAATCAGTTATAAGTTTGTAAACGTTTCTAAATATTATAAATAGATAGAGAATTGCTTTCATTGTAAGCATAACTTCATTGTGTAAACGTATTTTCAATCAAAGAATTACTTTGAAATATTTGTGTTTAAACTATGGGTTTAAACGCAATGAAAAATTATTTTCAATTTTCTATTAAATTGCTGACATTATTGACATTCATCTCAACAACACATTTGTTAGTATTAATTAATGAAAATAAATGTTTAATTAATTTTTTAAAACTTATAAAAATAAATTATTGTTGAATATTAGGGCGAATGGAAGTAAACCCATGTATGCTGTGGTGGCCCCGAATGTGTTGCGGCCAAACACTAATTACCACATCAGTGTCTCGCTGTATGACATGCCGGCGCCCATCGAAGTTAATGCCACTGTTATCGGTCCGGCACACAATGTCAGCACCGGTGCCGTCGCTGTCGGTACGGCTGAGTCCAAAGTGCTAACCCTAGCGATCGGCGATTGGCCAGAAGGCAGCTATAAGGTGCGCGTAGAGGGAAAGGGCGTTAATTTCACCAAGTACGATGAAAAAGTTGCCATAACAAGAGATGGATTTTTAAATGAATTGTCACTTAAGTATGTAGCAAAATGTGTGTCGGTATTCATACAGACAGACAAAGCCACGTATAAACCCGGACAGAAAGTACAGTTCAGGGCTGTTGTGCTCAACCCATCGCTGATCCGCCAAAATAATATCCCAATTGATATCCATATTAAGGTATTTAATAATATTTTTAATTGGGAAATGAGTTTAATTTCATAACTTTTATATGAATTGATAGGACGGTAACGGAATGCCTGTCATTGAATGGAAAAAATTGTTTACTAAAAACGGTGTCATCGCTGAAGAGCTGCAACTGTCAGCACAGCCAGTGTTGGGCCACTGGACTATAGATGTGACGGCATTCAGACAAAACACCACAAAGACATTCACTGTCGCTGCAGAGGATGTTTTACTTACGTTTAATGTGGAGGTAGTGTTGCCAACATATGTGACCACAAATCGGTCCTCAGAAGTGGTCGCAACTGTTAAAGCAATTGATACTAATGGGAAGGCTATTAAGGGAGAGCTTACTCTTAACGTTTGCACCAAAAATCATCATGAAAACAGTATAGATTTATATTTATTTATCATTTATACTTATAAACTACTGTAATAATCACTTAAATTGAGCACAACTGGCCTCTGTTATAATTTCACCTTGGTACATTAAAAGCTTACATATGGGTAAAAGTGCTCATTCAAGTAGTGCCCATTTAAGTGATTACTACTGCTAATACATTAATGTCTTACATCTGTGTCCGGACTTATAGGCAAATACCGGACAAAGGCTACGATCGACGGAAGCGCAACAATAGCCGTCAATTTAGTAGAAGAGTTAGAACTCAATGAACAACACATCGGGAACTCTGGCGTTGAAATTGAATTCACGGCACAAGTGGTGGAAACAGTGACCGGAAAACAGTATAACAAATCTAATACAATAAAGATATACGACAGGGATGTGAAGCTGGAAGTGGTCAATACGCCCAACACATACAAACCGGGACTAAAAAACACGTTTGTCATTAAAGTTGTCACACAAGACGACAAACCAGTGCCGGAAAACGGGCCGCAACTCAAACTCAAATACGGCTATTCATTGAATGGGAGTGAATGGAAAGAATGCAAAGACAGTCCGTTACTGTTGTCGCCAACCAATGGACTCATTAAGTTTGATGTGTTTCCGCCCAGAGATATAGACTCAATGGTAGTTAAAGCCGAATATATGGGACACACGTATGATATTGAAACTACAAAGGCTAGCACAAAATCCGGGCACTACTTGCAAGTGCTTTGTTCTGACACTACAGTTAACATCGCTGTCGGACGGGACGTAAAATTCATGGCAAATGCTACCGAACCTATCGGACAACTTGTGTGCGAAGTGATGGGAAGGGGAGACATAGCGTGGGCTAAAAGTTTTGACATTCCCACCAATAATAGCACCGGTTATGAGTTCAATGTCGCGACTGTGCCTCTAATGGCGCCGTCGGCGAGGCTTTTGTGTCATTACGTGCGTCCAGACAACCAGGAAGTGGTGGCCGACGCTCTCGACTTTGTGTTCTGGACGCCGACCGTCACAGCCGTCGCCGCCGACACCAATCAGACTTTTGTCGACATCAGTCCCGAGGATCTGTTCAACGATCTGAAGGCCTACGACACCACTGCCCGCAAGTCATCCTATTATAGTCGTTACGGCCGGTCGTCGGCAACCGTTGACACGTTTGACGACTCGGGTGTCGGTGTTATGCATAACGGGTTTATATTTATTGCGCGGCGCTATAGAGGTTGGGACAATTAGAGCCACCTCCGTATGAGCATGGCAAATTGTAATTGTTATTAATAAACGATAAATAATTTAATTATTATTGAATTTAATATAACTAACTTATACTATAAAATGTTGAATATCTAAATTGAGTCATAGGCCTTAATATTTGCTAATTATACATAGTTAAATTGTTCAAATGTTCAAAGCAAATATTAACCTGTTTTAACGCTTAGATTATTTTAGCCCAAGTTAATACAGTCCAACTTCTCTTGGGTAAACTTCTCATGGATGAACCTTATCATAATAAACGGTTTTGCAATATATGTTGGATTTCCTATACTTATAATGTTGTCTCTTAGGTAAACCTCTCCATAATAAATACCTCCCCATTATGAACGGATTTATAGAGATTAATTGATCAGTCGCCAATCCTGGATTAGCATTGCCATAGACTTTGAATTAATAATGTTATACACTAGAATTCAATTGCTTTTAGTTTATGATCAAATGATTTTTACTCACGCTCGCCTTCGGTCAAATCATTTTTACGTTCAGTCAATTCATTATTACATGAGTCAGTGTTGTATTGAAAGCACTGCGACAACAATCGAATGAAACGTCGCACTCTTTTAATGACTGCATTGATTGCATACAACTAGACTGACCAGATGAGTATATGACAATCCTGGATTTTGGGCTAAAATCAGCCCTATAATCCTGGATNTATGTCTATGGAGGCGTCCAGGTTTAAGAAGCTAAAATTACTAAAATGTCCAGGAATCCAGGATTATAGGGCTGATTTTAGCCCAAAATCCAGGATTGTCATATACTCATCTGGTCAGTCTAGTTGTATGCAATCAATGCAGTCATTAAAAGAGTGCGACGTTTCATTCGATTGTTGTCGCAGTGCTTTCAATACAACACTGACTCATGTAATAATGAATTGACTGAACGTAAAAATGATTTGACCGAAAGCGAGCGTGAGTAAAAATCATTTGATCATAAACTAAAAGCAATTGAATTCTAGTGTAATATAGCCATAGACTCAAGCTGTAATCCCATAGAGCGCGGGAGGAAGGGAGATGGGCCGAACGATCCTATAAACCACATTATTAACAGCTGAATTGTGGTTAAAAATTATATTTTTATGTACAGTTTCGGACCATAAATAAAATTTTATAATATAATTATAAATCATTTATTAGTTATTTTTAACATTTGTTGGTTGCAATATTTTAATTATTTACTTAACCATGTTCAATGAACCCGTTGTGCATCACTTCAACGCCCGCATCGACAAACGTGATTCGAGTTGAGTGCCAACGCCCTCTCATCCCATAAGAGGGTGAATTGCGTGTAGTCCTGACGTATGTCTTCAGTTCGTTCAGCACATCCTCACGACTGATGTCGACAAACGGGTTGTCACTAGTGTTGAGCCCAACGCAGCCAAACTCTCCCGGACTGGTGTGACGGGTGTCGGCGTTCACTGTGAAAGGCGTGCCAATCACTGGCAACACATCGAAGTCGATATCGTCGGCCACCACCTCCTGGTCGGAGGGCCGCACGTAATGGCACAGAACCCGTGCCGACGGCGCCATTTGAGGCACAGTCGCGACACTAAACTCATAGCCGGCCGTAGTATTGGCGGGAATGTCAAAACTTTTAGCCCACGCTATGTCTCCCTTTCCCAGCACTTCGCACACCAATCGTACGATAGGTTCGGTCGCATTCACCACAAATTTCACGTCCTGTCCGACAGTGATGTCGGTTGTGTCCAAACGGATCACTTGCATGTAGTGCCCGGACCGGGTCGTAGCTCTCTTAATATCTAAAGCATACGTGTGTCCCATATATTCGGTTTTAACTACCAATTCGTTTATTCCCATATCTCTGGGCGGAATAATATCAAACTTAATGAATCCATTGGTTGGCCACAACAGTAATGGACTGTCTGTCCATTTATTGTCATTCCATGAATAGCCGTATTTGAGTTTGAGTTGCGGTCCGCTATCGGCCACAGGTTTGCCGTCTTGTGTGCAAACTTTGACGACAAACGTGTTTTTGAGCCCCGGTTTGTATGCGTTCAACGGCGCTATCACTTCAAACTTCAAATCCCTTTCGTATGCCTTCACTGTATTGGTTCGGTTGCACTGCTTTCCGGTCAACGCATCCCTCACTACTGCCGTCACTGCAAACTCTCGGGGCATATTGTTTACATGTACTTTATATAGTAAATCGTCTGCTAAACTGATGGTCAAATTAGCGCTTCCATCGATCGCAGTCTTTGTAAGGAATTTACCTGAAGTAAGACATAGAATAATGAGTAGTGATTAATGACATTAACTACATAATCATTTATTCGCGCATACATTTAGTCGAGCACTCTGTAGTAACTGTACAAATGACACGTGACACGTAATGTATGAAAGAGGGCGGCAGTGCTCGACTAAATGATTATCCAGTAATGTATTAATAAGACTTATTAATTATTAATTACGAGGACTTTAATAGCTCGATAGAACGGCTTATAATTAACAAGGCTAGAAATGATATTTTTAATGCATATTTTAACATAATTCATTTATGTGCTTTTACGTTAAAAGTATTAGATTAAGGTGCAAAACATACAAAATTACACTTTAATATACAGTCTGCACCGCATTTATCGGTCCCACATATAACGTAAAACCGCCTATAGCCGAATATTTTTGCTGCACCGGCAGCTCCTATGGGAGTATAACCATATTTGCACCACTAATAGCAGAATCGGTTATAACTAGCGTTGTTAGAAATACTTAGGCATTTCCTAGAAAATTGGACAATATTGCGCAAATTTCCTGGATTTTTCTGGATTTGAATTGTCAGTCATTGCAAAAATACATGTGTTGATATTTTTTTATTAAATGTTTTAATATAACGTCTATTTCAAAAGGTTTTATAATGATTACATACATGTATAGTTTACAAATAGTTATATTAATGCCTACACTACTTTTGTTAGCGATATATATAAATCTCATTAAAAACATAACAAAACTAAACCAATAGTTTGTTAAATACTACTTCTACAGCTCATTTACCCTAAATTTACTTCCTGGATTTGTCAATGTCCAGGAATGACCCCTCCCTGGACTCTGCAAAAATTGTCCATTTCCTGGATAATCCAGGACGTTCCTGGACGTCTGGCAACGCTAGTTATAACAGAATACCGCATATATCAGACAGTAAAGTCATGCACGTGTAGTGTTAAACAGCTCCACATATAACGGAAAAAGGTTAAACACAAATATAGTTATGGTAAAAACTATTCATTTTCGTATTTTTAATAACCCTATTAATGAAATAATGTGTATTGTTTTAAAAATTAGTGTTTTAACAATAAAACGTTACTTCTATCATGTTTTTAGATATAAATACAGCACTATCTTTGTAAAGTATGTTAAAATAAGCGCATTTTTGGCAAAATGTTCACAAATCTATTACCGGGAATAACAGAAAACCGGCTATAACAGAATAGAAGTAAACTCACCGAGTGATTCTGCTAAATGCGGGACAGACTATATATTTTTTGTCACCAAAGTGTCACTTTTTTCTAGCCATAATAATTAACAACCAATTTCACAAACATACGCTTTTTTAATATACTTATTATTTAGTAGTATTGATATTAAAGCCCTAGTCATGATAGTCAAATGATATGTAAAACTTTGTTTCTCTTATTATTAGTATTGATTATAATTGAGTAAAATTAATTAAGTAATATATTTGCGTAATTATATATATTATTTATAATAAATCTATACTCGGTCTATAAAAATTGATGGTCCGAGCAATAAGAGTAAGCTCTCCCTTAATAGCCTTCCCATTGGTATCAAATGCCTTAATAAGTGCGACCACTTCTGACCGATTTCGGGTCACATATGTTGGCAACACTACCTCCACGTCAAACGTGGGAAACATATCGTCGACGACAGTGAATGTCTTAGTGGTGTTGTGTCTGCACGCCGTCACACCTATAGTCCAGTGGCCCAACACTGGCTGTGCCGACAGTTGCAGCTCTTCAGCGATGACACCGTTTTTCGCATACAATTTTGTCCATTCAATGACACGCTTTCCGTTACCGTCCTATCAATGCATATCGTTATGAAATAACATTTCATTTTCAAACTGTATGATTATAAATACCTCAATATATATATCAATGGGAACATTGTCTTTAGGAATCAGCGATGGGTTGACCACAACAGCCCTAAACTGTACTTTCTGTCCGGGTTTATACGTGGCTTTGTCTGTCTGTATGAATACCGACAAACATTTTGCCTCATAATAAGGAAACATTTTATCTAAAAATCCATCCCTTGTAATGTGCCAAGGTTCATCGTCATTGATGAAATTAGCGCCCTTTCCCTCTACTTGCACCCTATACCTGCCTTCTGTCCAATCGCCAATCGCTAGGGTTAGCACTTTGGACTCAGCCGTACCCACAGCTACGGCACCGGTGCTGACACTGTGTGCCGGACCGATAACACTGGCATTAACTTCAATGGGCGCCGGGATGTCATACAGCGAGACACTGATGTGGTAATCAGTGTTTGATCGCAACACCTTCGGGGCCACCACAACATACATGGGTTTACCTCCATTTGCCCTTATATTCAACAATAATTGATTTTATAAGTTTTAAAAGTTAATTAAATATAAATAGCATTAATTAATTAATACTAACTTTTGAGTTGTTGAGATGATTACCAAAAATGTCAGACATTTAGTAGATAATTGCAAAATATGTTTCATTTTAGTGAAACTAATGATTTGAGCAAAAAATATTTCAAAACAATTTTTGTATTGAAAATAATATTATGCCCACACAATAAAACTATTTTTACAATGAAAACAATTTTCTATTTATTGATATAAATATACAAACTTATAATTGATAATTAATTCACAAGAAAAATATGACTTATTAAATAAGTGTATGAAATAAGTCTTATTTCATACAATTTTATAAATTAAATAAAATAAAACTTGCGAAACTTTCAGTGTTTTTAAATTAATTAAAAACAGTGAATTAAAATCAGATCATTTATAAATAAATTTTATATAAATTCAGTAATATTTTGTAAATCAACTATAAGTTTGTAAACGTTTATAAATATTATAAATAGATAAAGAATTGCTTTCATTGTAAGCATAGCTCTATTTTGTAAACGTATTTTCAATACAATAATTGTTTTGAAATATTTTGTGTTTAAACTATGGGTTTAAATGCAATCAAACATTATTTTCAATTTTCAATGAAATGGCTGACATTATTGGCAATCATCTCAACAACATATTTGTTAGTATTATTTAATGAAATTAAATATTTAATTAATTTTTAAAACTTATAAAAATAAATTATTGTTAAATATTAGAGCAAATGGAAATAAACCCATGTATGTTGTGGTGGCCCCGAATGTGTTGCGGCCAAACACTGATTACCACATTAGTGTCTCGCTGTATGACATCCCGGCGCCCATCGAAGTGAACGCCACTGTTATCGGTCCGGCACACAGTGTCAGCACCGGTGCCGTAGCTGTGGGTACGCCTGAGTCCAAAGTGCTAACCCTAGCGATCGGCGATTGGCCAGAAGGCAACTATACGGTGCGGGTGGAGGGAAAGGGTGTTAATTTCACCAAGTACGATGAGACTGTTGCCATAACAAGGGATGGATTTTTAAATGAATTGTCACTTAAGTATGTGGCAAAAAGTGTGTCGATATTTATACAGACCGACAAAGCCACGTATAAACCCGGACAGAAAGTGCAGTTCAGGGCTGTTGTGGTCAACCCATCGCTGGTTCCTAAAGACAATGTGTCTATTGATATACATATTGAGGTATTTCAAAATTTTTCAATTTGGAAATGAGTTTAATTTCATAACTTTCATATGAATTGATAGAACGGTAACGGAAAGCGTATCATTGAATGGACAAAATTATATGCGAAAAACGGTGTCATCTCTCAAGAGCTGCAACTGTCGGCACAGCCAGTGTTGGGCCACTGGACTATAGGTGTGACGGCGTTCAGACACAACACCACTAAGACATTCACTGTTGTCGCCGACGAGGATGTGTTGCCCACGTTTGACGTGGAGGTAGTGTTGCCATCGTATGTGACAACACATCTGTCCTCAGAAGTGGTGGCAACTGTTAAAGCAATTGATACCAATGGGAAGGCTGTTAAAGGAGACCTCACTTATAGCGTTCAGGCCAAAGATTTAGAGTACATCCAGAGTACAGCTTTATTATAAATTAATATAATTATGCACATGTATATATAATATTATTACATTCATGTATTATTCTACGCGTAACTTAGGAATAGGTACATATCGGATAAAGACTACGATCGACGGAAGCGCTACTTTGACCGTCAATTTAATAGAGGATTTAGCACTCGATGAGGCAATAAAGGACTTGACGCCACACAATAAACACTTAGTACACAATGGGATTGAATTTAAATTCACGGCACAAGTGAGGGAAACGTTGACCGGAAAGCAGTACAACAAAACCCATACAATGAAGATATACGACAGGGATGCGAAGGTAGAGCTGATAAAAACGTACAACACATACAAACGGGGGATGAAAAACACGTTTGTCGTCAAAGTGGTCACACAAGACAACAAACCAGTGGCCGATAGCGGACCGCAACTCAAACTCAAATACGGCTATTCATTGAATGAGAGTGAATGGAAAGTGTTAATGTTGTCGCCAATTAATGGACTCATTAAGTTTGATGTGTTTACGCCCAGAGATATTGACCAAATGGTGATTAAAGCCGAATATATGGGACACACGTATGATTTAGAAGTGCCTGCGAAGGCTATGACCAGCGCCGGGCACTACTTGCAAGTGATCCGCGCGGACACTACAGCCGACATCGCTGTCATCGGACAAGACGTAAAATTCGTGGCGAATGCGACCGAACCTATCGTACGGCTTGTCTGCGAAGTGATGGGTAGGCGAGACATAGCGTGGGCTAAGAGTTTTGACATTCCCACTAATATTACGGGCGGCTATGAGTTTAGTGTCGCGACTGTGCCTCAAATGGCGCCGTCGGCGAGGCTTTTGTGTCATTACGTGCGTCCAGACAACCGGGAAGTGGTGGCCGACGCTATCGACTTTGTGTTTTCGGCGCCGACCTTCACAGCAGTCGCCGCCGAAACCCGTCAGACTTTTGTCGACATCAGTGCCGAGGATGTGCTGAACGAACTGAAGGCCTACGACACCACTACCCCGAAGCCAGTCTATGATAGTCGATACGGCGAGTCGTCGGCAACGGGTGACACGTTTGACGAGTCGGGCGTCGGTGTTATGCATAACGGGTACATATTTTTTGGATGGCGCGAATTGTTGGCTAATTGGATAAAGAAACGGACAAGTAATGCCACCTTGTTATGAGCATGGCAAATTGTAAATGTTATTAATGAGCAATAAATAAATAATTAAATTTGCTATTTTAAACACGGATTGAGCGGTTAAGTGGACTAACTTTTATGCATGTGGTCAGGGATTGTGATGAATACATGTCTGGTCTACAGTAGTCCGTGGGCTCAGGTTTTGGCAACAATAAGCCGCGTTATGTGTGTATTGTTGGTTTGGGACAATTGGAGCCACCTCTGCAGGAGCATGGCAAATTATAAATTTTATTAATAAACGATAAATACGTATATAATTTAATTTGCTATTATAAATAATGTAATCATTTTAATATTAAATCTATTAAGTAAAAGAAACAAATTTATGATATAATTAATCTAAATAAAAAATTATTTATTGTTTGCACCAAGTTTAACAGAATTATTCGGTCATTTAATCAGATTCTGTTATATCTAATTTGAGGCATCTATCTCTGTTTAAACTAAATATGTTATTTTAAATCTAATATGATAGCAACTAAATTAGATATTTACTTAAACATAATAAATAACTTTGATGTCATATTTAACTTCTATTTATACAAACCTATAAATTTAGTAAATTATTAATTTCATATTTCTTTAAGTTTAAATAAATATTAACTATTTTTAAAATATTAAAAATATTAATAATTAAATTTCTATTATAATAGGCACGAATAAAATTTTTAGCTTGTTATTTAACAAACCATTTCAATTAACATCGCATAAAATATTATAACCAACAATTTATTACAGTATGAATTTTAGACTAATACCAAGTGCTAATTCACATCAATTGGCAA
>CAJPIZ010003253.1:0-12071 GCA_905368565.1 Medioppia subpectinata
AATTTAAATATTCTTTTGAACTCTCATTTCATTCAAACGATTAGAATATGTTTTTAATGCCTCAAAATTCAGCCTAATTTAGCTGAGAGTTGCCAACACTCGCCACCGATGTTTACCATATTTGGATTGTACTCAACGATTCACATCCCACCTGTGCTCCAGAGATCAACGATCAATGTATTATAGCTATTGCTATGGGCTATAAATTGAAGATCAAGTTCTCTCTCTCTCTCTCTCTCTCTCTCTCTCTCTCTTTCTCTCTAGCGTTGTGTTCACGTAATATATAAGAATCGGTTATTATTTCATAAATACAAATGATAATAAATATATGAATGAATGAACAAAAATATGTTAAAACACATAAATAATCAAATATTAAACACATCTTTAATCGTAATCTATTGTTAGATCAGATTTGATGAATTTGTGAGACATTTAAACGCAAAAATATAATCATATGTGAAAACATTTTGCTTTAGGAATACTTTAGGAATACTACAAAAAATATTTATTTTATTTTTATTTCTTAATAAATATCTATAAATATTTTAAGGTAATAATAAGAGGAACCACTTGTCATGTGTATAGCAATGGGAATCACAAATATGTAAAGAATTTCCGTTATTTTTGTTTCTGACAACTGTTTGTTTTAATGAGAGATATGTTTTGAATTCAATTGAAAAACACATTTAATTCTTTAAATGTAATCTTTGGCTGATATTGAAACCTAAACTACAATTTTCTGACTCCAGATGTTTCTCACTCTCAATGGGAAACCGAAATAAATGATGGTTTCGAGCATTTTTGTACTTTGAATACAAAATAGTGGTTAAAATATTTAAGTGACATAATCTGGAAAAACATTATTATTTAGGAAATAACTATTAAGTGCTGTGATTAAGTGATGAGACATAAAACACATAAAACGATATAAAATTACAAAATTTAAAACTCAAAAAACATGGGTTTTATGTGTTTAAACACTAAATAAATATAATTATCGCATAAATTTTGTTTTAATTTAAAAACATTTTTTTAAATATTAAATATTATTTCATGTTTTTGTATAAATTAGTGTTAATATTAGTATAACATGTGTTTATATTCTTTGATTTTGGCTCTCAATTAATTCCACACAAAAGAAGAAATATTTAGCATATCATGAGTTTGTATATTGTATTCATATATGATATTAATGTAGAATATTCTGTAAGGAGTAAGTCCTGTATGCGGTCGTGAAAATTATATACATTACAAAAAGAATTCAATTGAAAAACACATTTAATTCTTTAAATGTAATCTTTGGCTGATATTGAAACCTAAACTACAATTTTCTGACTCCAGATGTTTCTCACTCTCAATGGGAAACCGAAATAAATGATGGTTTGAAGCATTTTTGTACTTTGAATACAAAATAGTGGTTAAAATATTTAAGTGACATAATCTGGAAAAACATTATTATTTAAGAAATAACTATTAAGTGCTGTGATTAATTTACCAGTGATGAGACATAAAACACATAAAACGATATAAAATTACAAACTTTAAAACTAAAAAAACATGGGTTTTATGTGTTTAAACACTAAATAAATATAATTATCGCATAAATTTTGTTTTAATTTAAAAACATTTTTTTAAAAACATTTTTTTAAATATTAAATATTATTTCATGTTTTTGTATAAATTAGTGTTAATATTAGTATAACATGTGTTTATATTCTTTGATTTTGGCTCTCAATTAATTTCACACAAAAGAAGAAATATTTAGCATATCATGAGTTTGTATATTGTATTCATATATGATATTAATGTAGAATATTCTGTAAGGAGTAAGTCCTGTATGCGGTCGTGAAAATTATATACATTACAAAAAGTTATGTCAAAATACATTTTCTTTGTTATAATAGCCTTAAGCTATATATAGTGAGAGAGGAGAACCTGCGAGAGGTTGAGCGCACCTGTTATATAACTTTATGGCATTCATTTATATCATATTTGAAGTCACTTTAATTATTGATATTCAACGCAATGTCAGTCCCTAAGCAGTCAATCAGTACTGCTTTAATACGTTTTCTCATACAATACGATCAAACACTAACCATATGCTCGACTCCGAGACACTATTGCTATTCATTCACCATATATTCAATATTCTCGATATACTCTCTATTTTCCCTCATTTTTCCATTACTTTACTAAATAATTATAGACTAAGGACTCAATAATTGATTTCTAGTCTTATTTGTTAAGCAAAACATACAGAAAAAGAGACTTTGATTTAAATAACTGCAAATTCATTGCGTCCCACAATCTGTACAATGAATCGACAAAAATCAGCTCAAATTTATGGCATAACTAATGCACAAATAAACTCAAAACAATACAAATATTGATATTATTGAAAGGGATTGCACTGAATGTGCGAATTCACAACTCATGCAAATCGTGAAAACAAATTCATAACACAATGAGAAACACGAATGCGTTTATAATAATACAACAGATATATCATATAATATTAATTTCTAAAGCATTTCTAAAAATTATTTTCTTTATTAATTGTGAGGTTTAGGTTGTGTTTAGAGATTACTTTGAGACGAGAGTAAGAGTAAGAGAAGCGCATTAATAGTGTTTGTAAGTAAAACTAACTGAACGTTATTATTATAAATACTGTCATTAAATGTTAAGATAAGTATTGGGAGGCAGAAGCAGGTAAAGTTATGTCAAAAAACATTTTCTTTGTTATAATAGCCTTAAGCTATATATAGTGAGAGAGGAGAGAGAGAGAGAGAGAGAGAGAGAATCAGTAATGAATGTGTTTTGTGTGAAACGAATTTTTCATCAATTTATGACTTTAGCCACAGGTTTTGATATAACACCCGAATATATGTGGAACACCTGCTTCTGCCTCCCAATACTTATCTTAACATTTAATGACAGTATTTATAATAATAACGTTCAGTTAGTTTTACTTACAAACACTATTAATGCGCTTCTCTTACTCTTACTCTCGTCTCATATTTTCTTATCTCAAATGTGAAGAAATATTCCCACGAAATGCTGTAATCGATTACATCTCTATATGAATCCCAATCATAAACAATAATAAGCGTAACATTTATGCAAAGTATCCGTTAATATGTACAGCGATTTTGTGAACAACTGTTCGGTGACTAATAATTGACGAGAAAATTGAGTCCCAATAGAAATTGCGTCCAAAAAAAAATTGTCTGCATTTTATGCAAATTTCAACTAATGTTTAGTAATCTTAAGCCCTAATAATAGCGTATATTTTAAAGCAATTATCAGACATTATTTTGGCTCAAATAATTGTTTGTCCGAAAAATGTTTTGTAAGATAATGACAACAAAACAGAAAAATAAATTTTGAATTACATTTGTTTTTCAAAACTAAAGTATTTGCAAAACTTTCCCAAATTTGTTAATTATATGAACGCAAATGCGTTGCTTTTCACTCATTTTCCACATTAATTCATATTCAAGTCGATTATATTTTCCATACATTTGTGTACTTAAAGTGAAATATTCATATGTCTTAAAAATATGTTTAAAACTTTTAAGTGTTTCATATTTTTAAGCAAAAATCAAAGAATATGTTAAACAAATAAAAGTTTATGAGTGAGAGACAGGGATGGGAGGGGAGACTATTAGATGATTTAGAATATGAGAGAGAGAGAGAGAGAGAGAGAGAGAGAGAGAGAGAGAGCATTAAGAGATAGATAACAATCAATAATTACCATAAGTTTGGTGTTAAAGCCTAAGAAGCGAAGAAAATAGAAAACAAAATTTTGTTATAAATCTAGTGATTGGAGTATTTGAACGCCTATTTGAAGAGAAAATGATGGGCAGAAAAATTGAATCCCAATTTTTACAGACGATTGTGAGTTTATTTAAGGGAGTGGTTGTGTTAGTTGTGTTCATGTTATTACTGATCAATGAACTGATGGTTTGGCCTGTTTTGGTGGTGTATCACAAGCACCTACAGACAGACTCTCTGTCCGGTTGTTTGTTTTTTATCGGTTCCATCACTTAAATGGATGGAAATGATGGAAACGATGGTCCGCTACCGTCAATGATGTGGGAGGAGGAGGGGATCTGAAGGTGACTTCACTTTGCGATTGTTAGTGAACCCAATGTTATGCCAAATAAATAGTTTGTTATGTTTTGCGTAAAGAATACTCAGTCAAACATATCGTCCGTAACTGTCTTTTAAGTCTATGAATTTTGTTGAGGATCTCATCCATAGATATATATTTACGGCCATAACATGTAATAAAATATGTTTTTCGTTCAATCATCTCATTTGACGCCCGATTGGGAGTGTCTCTCAGTTTTTGCACATTTTTGTGATTAGTTTCACAATTTGGTGATCGGCAGGGATTCTCATTGAAGGAGCTATACTTCATCGACACTTTAATTGCTTACAGACTGTCAGTACTGTCAGTACAGACACTGAACAGTACAGCCGAAAGATGAAGAAAGTGTACATTTTTTACAGTTATATTCGTATAAACATATCGTGTAATAGAAATGGTAATGCATTTAAACAAATGGTTTGCCTTTTGAAAGCTGTGAACAGATTGCCATTAAGCAGAAGCCGTGAGGCAACAGATGAGGGCCCGTTTGGAGACCGCATTCACACAACACTTTCCACAGAAAATCGATGCGAAACACATGAACACATTGAGGACAGTATTGAATGGCAAACATGTTGTGTCCACTCCTGTCCTGTCCTCATATGTTTTCTCGTCAACTATTTTCTCGTTAAACATGATTACTATAGGTTATAGTGTTTAGTACACTAACTGTTCGCTGCATTCAATTAGTGTAAACTTTTAGACTTTTTGGGAAGTCATTCAATACAATAGTATATAATAGTATGGACTAAATAGAGAGGAAATTCATTTATACGGTTTATATAAGTGAGGTTTCGGTCAAATTACCGCTAAAAACATATTCAATGAGTTCTCAATCGGTTTTGCGACCAAAAAACTATTCATTCAAATGGTTTAGTGAATGACTTATTGTTAAAAGTCGAGCATTCAATTGAAATCAAATCTTCAAAATCTGTATTCTAGTGTTGTTTGAAAATTGAATCAATGGGTAGTCATTGTGTTGGAGTGTTAGGTATGGCCTCAGCTCTGGCTCTTAGTTAACTTTGGGCTCAATTGGCGCTGACTTTAGCGACAGTTGTGTCCATTATTTAAGCGACTGAATGAGGCATATATGAGGCACAGGAAGGCATGTCACCACTGATTTGACTGAGAAACCAGTGAAAAGCCCATACATTGCTAACCAATATAGACTGTTAGGACTGTGGGTCAGTCCCGTAGTGCCCATCGGTTGTCACTCTAATGGCTTTGAATGAGAACTAATAAGAGTTGTTGACAACGAGACCCATAGGCCATAGCCATCCATAGCCAACACAGCACTCATACACTCATACATACACTCATTTGCATTTCATATATGCCTCACAAATAACAACTAAACAGGTGTTAGACCTCTTAGAGCACAACTCTCAGCATCTTTTGTACTTTTGGTTACAGCCTAACCATCAGTCAGCAGTTACCCGGCCTTTCAATACTAACTCAACTACCAGTTGCCCAGCAGTCAGTGCCCAGCAGTCAGTGGTGGCTGTGCTCTGCATTCCGACAGTTGGACAGACAATTGGAAAATGAAATCTCAGTAAAAGAGCCTCTTTTGAGTCCATCTTTTGTGGGCCAATACTGAGTCCAATACTGAGTACTTCTTTTGCCACATTCTTTCACAATTGCCTGCACTTTGAGTTGTGTTTCAAAACTCTACCCATTCTGTCATTGAGAGCACAGGTAAGGGAAGGCGGAGGGGAGGTAGAGGTCAGGCATATAAATGATAGCTCTGGACGTATGGACGGCCACAACAATGCCATTCAAAGGCTATGAATTGGCGGTCGAATTCCGGGTCCACTCGTTTCATAGCCATTTGGTTCAGTTCTATACCATATATACACTGTATATATATTTTATTTTGTATTTATTATATTATGCGATACTTTGTACAGAATATGCTTTTGGTTTTGACCGACAACTTCACAACTTCTCACAACTCAACGCATGTATTGTTCAGTCCGTATAAAAACTTTTTAAATACGGTTTTAGTCTATTATTTAGTGAAGCATTTGTTGGATAAATATGTTTACTTATATATCCAATACTCTTAATTCTATTTCTCAATTGGATTTATTCTGTACTCTATTTTTACACTTCTTATAAAATATATAGAGATTAGAGACACAAATGTCTTATGATTTTTTGCATGAAAATAGTCTTTTCAGACCAATGAATACTTTGAATAAAATGTTGATAAAGCTTTCGATGCGTTCATATCTGGCACTGAAATGAGAGAGAATAGGAGATAGACTTCAATTATTTGTACAAAACAAGTATAACTATAACGCATAAAATGCATACAAATTAATGTCAAATATGTCAATAAAAATCGACAACAAATGCCATTTCGAGCTTAAATTTGTCGCAGTTTTCGGTGAAGTGAGCTTTGGTTGAAATAATGAATTACTAGTGAATACCAATGCAATTAGGATTATATCATTCACATCAACACACTCTACGTCAGGCATACAAAGTGCAACAGTGTATGTACTCTACACAACATTGTATACATTGTACAGTACAGTGCACTATAAGCACAAGAATAAGTGCCTTCAATAGCCCTCTTCATCATCTCATGATCACAATAAGCTCTGTCTCTGCACTACATTTTGCCCGAACTGTCCCTTCAAGTCAAGTGCCACTACTTATACCCCAATTCAATACCTATCACTCCTATCACTGCACTCTTGTTCAGCAACTGTTGTCTCATTTTCATGCAATTAGTATTAGTTTTACATATCATTTCAAAACATTTTTCGGTTACTTAAAAAAATTATTTATTTATATTATAATGTAATCAGTATTTATTCTGTGAATAGTTGTCTCGATTGTATGCAAATTCATATTTTTAACATAAATACACTTTAATTACAGCATTATATTAACACTTATTTATTAGTGTTTTATGTTTAGCTTAATTATAGTTTTTTGGAAATGTTTTAAACTATTAATTAATTGATTTGATCTTAAATTATGGCTTTTAAATAAGCGCTTATAATCTAGATATAGCGACTAATTAAAAGACAATTTCATTATAAAAATCTTTTATATCAAACTCATTAAAATATTCTCAATATTTTTAACATTTTTCTTTTTCTTGATTCATATCAATTCATAAATTATTTTTATTTATTTTACTTATTTTCAGACATATTTTTGTTAACTAAATTCTAAGGCAAACAATATTCATAACGAGATAACACTTTAAAATAGCAATAATCGTTAAAAACTACAGAAACTGATATATTTTGAAAAATGTAAGACTATTTTTGCACCGAAAACGACATTCATTTAGTGGAGAGGATGTAGGATATGATGTGAAGAATTGTTGATCACATCAGAGCACAGGTATCTTCCATCTGCTGCCACAGCTCTCAAAGCGTATCACAAAAAACAATATTTCTGTGTTTCAGAAGTGATTCACTCGTTTAGAGACAATAATCATAATAAATGCTTAAACACTGTATTTAGTGATTGATTTGATGGCAGAGCGGAAAGAGTGAAAATTGCAATTAAATGATAGTATAGTTTAAAAGCTATAATCAAATGCATTATGAGTCGGAGTAACGCATACTTAACGCTCTGTATACTAGAAATGCTATCAAAAAGTAATTTAAATTTACAATCAAAGCGACTCAACACGTGTTGGCAATGGAAGGAAAAAATATCATTTTTAAGAATACCAATGTATAGATTGAATTGAATAGGAAATTGTGGAGAGAGAGAGAGAGAGAGAGAGAGAGAGAGAGAGAGATTTTAAAATAAATCTCTTTAACAATATATTGAGTATAGAAAATATATGTATAGCAAAAGCATGTGTTCTACAAGTTATATCATGGATATCATGACTTGATATTAAGTTATCTCAGCTGTGAATTCATGAATTTATAAATAAATTTATTTGTGAAATTTAAATGCAACAAAAAACTATATACTTTTTAATAACAATAATAAATATGAGTATATTTTAAAACTTTAAGGCATTATGTGAATGGAAAAGAGGCAAAATTGAATAATATTGAAGCGTTTTTTCAATAAAATACATGAATGTTTTGTATTAAAAAATGATTTAAAAGTTTGTAATAAGTTTTGAAACAAAAATATGTTAAAATTAGATAACAAGAGCTACTGAATAATATAGTGTGAAAGGGATACACGTTTTTGTGTATGAGTTATATATAATTTCTCGTTGTTTTTGAAACACAAAATTAATGACTTTTGAACTGCAGATTACAATTGAAGTGGTGTTGTATTTAAATGAAAAGCTGAGCCTATATTTGTTGGGCACAAAATCACGAACGTATGGCACAAATGCATTGTGTGAGCCGTTCGTCACAATATTGCATAAATAGCTCACGTCATGCAAACATGTGAAACACAGCTTAGGGATGCAGGTTCTGGGCTGATGAGCGTGATCTAGCTCACATTGCCTCACATTGCCCAACACTGTTCACACAGAATGCCCATGTTTATCACCTGTTGCGCACAACAACACCTGTTTTCTATATTCTGTAGTGAATGCTAAGAATTGAAGCAAAGAAAAGACCTAAAAATAGTGAATTATTAGCCATTATATGACACACNAACAAAGAATTTAATATTAAAATTGAGATTTTGTTTAATATTGTATTTGAGAGAACAATCTCTCCTTCGGATTCAATTAATTTATTTTTAAAACAAAAATGTTTCACCTGTTGGTCGGCTGTGAATTGTGTTCAAACAAATATCAATTATATTATAATAGCTTAAATATTTTTTATGCATTTTTTAGCAAAACGTTTTTTCTAAGTATTCATTATTTCATTTTTAGAAAATAATCAGACATTCAGACATGCGATACATTAGGAGAGATTGTTCTCTCAAATACAATATTAAACAAAGTCTCAATTTTAATATTAAATTCTTTGTTTTGTATTCAATAATCCCATCCTTTCATACAATTTTAAAACACCGGTTGACTCGATATATAAGCAATTAATTGATGAGTTTGGATATAAAACTAGTTTTATCGTAATTAATGATTAAGAAATAAATGATTAAAATTAATTTACTAAATGAATAAATACTTAACATCTCAAGAATTTTAGAAAAATTATTAATAATTAATATATAAGAGATTGAACACAACATATGGGTTGGTTTCTCAGCATTTTTACTCAATTTGAATATCTTTTTGTATTTTAAATATTCAATCTATAATTACATTCAAAATTTTTAAGTAATTAATATAATATTCAACCCTAAGTAAAGATACGGTGTCTTTATTTTTTAAACCAAATGTTTATGATTTAAAATTGCTTATTATGTGAACATAATTAGCGAATCAATTTAGTATAAAAATGACATTAAAATTATTTCTTTGCCGATATTTATCCGATTAATTTTAAGGCAAAACTAATTTTTCTTTTCTAACCATGTTATACCATATATTTAAATGTATTTATATTTAAATTAATAAAAATGGAAATGCGGTTCAAAATGATAATCATAATAATCATAACACAAGTCTCGGCAATATTTAATGTATGGTTTTGTTGGATACGATGAAAGTATGTGATTATAAGCTTTATATACCGATATTATACCCAACGATAAATGATTTTAATATTAAATTTTATATTTATATTGAATTAAAATATTTTTCAAACTATGCTTTCCTTTGACTGTAATTTAGACGAGATTTTTGTTGTGCAGCTGTTTTGCTGTTTCTTCATATACTGTATATAAAAAATCTTATTAAATATTTTCTTACATTAAAATAGATCTCAATTTCTCATTTAATCTAATATATTGTCATTAAAAATATGCCCAAATAAAAGTTTCAGTCTGTAAAGTTTTAATCTTACCTTAATTGCAATTTAATGATTAAAAACACGATTAAATGTTAAGTTTAATTTTTATATTTTTCTTGTATAAGAATATCTAAATCTATAATATATTGAATATTTATTTATAAACTCAAACAATGAATATATAATAATGTATTTTTTGTGTTTTAATTTTCTGCCCCCATTTGCGGGTCTCTATATTAACACTCAATTTACTTTTAATTTAAAAATGCTTTTATAAAAGGGTTTATTCAAAACGTGGGAACTTATAATAACAATTAATTTTCACACTTTTTTGTTAATAATAACTAATCTTTTCGATGCACAAAATATAGCCTTTTCTATGCAATTAACTCTAATATCCTTTTATTGTTCGTTAAAGTAAATTATTTTTCTTAAAGTGTTAACTAAAAGCTATAATTTTCTGCTTAACTATTCATTGAACAATCCTTTAAAGACACTAAACATGAAGTCATTGATTGTTATACTTCTTTCAAATGAGAATTACGTGAAAAATAGCGAAACACATATTTTGTGCTCTCATTTAATGGACATTAAGCGCAACCATCTGTTTGTCGGTTCACATTAAGCGTCAATAAAAATAATAAAATTAAAATTTGCGAATATTTAGTGTAAAGTAAGCGATGGCTTAAAGGCATCGATAAGTTGTGTTTATAGCTGTTTTGAGAGCGCTAACAAAATACGGCGATTCAAAGATGGGAGAGAGAGAGAGAGAGAGAGAGAGAGAGAGCCGAGAACAAGATTTTGTACTTTAAGTTTTAAAAAATAAATATTTTATGGTCGCAAACACATAACACATCTATTATGGGATAAGTTTTTCAATTAGATTTACATACAAACGAATACCTGTTGTCTGCCTTATAATGTTGAGGACCGACAATAAATCGTTTGCTAAGTGTTTCCGAAATGTAGACTCAATTCGTGAGATTCACATTAAACAACATTTTAGGAAATGCCTCACAATATATACAGCAGATAATGAAACGGACGGACACTCGGATACGAGGAGTGCACCCATTATACCGCCAAATAGTCACTCATTTATAATGATAATTGTATTCCTTTGACTGTAGGACCAAATACTTGTATACCAGTCCACTCTCTCCGGAGGTGGCAATGATTTCTACCTTAATAGCAAATAATTGGATGGAAATTAATTTTATTGCTTTATTTTTGTCTGGTTTTAATCACAATATACTTATCCTGGAAACCAATGCACATAAATCTAATGGTAATCATATTATAAAGTAAATATAGTTAAAGGTCCGACGCTATCGGTAATACAGGTGTTTGCGAAGCACACAGTTTTTGTTGAGATATGAGATTCTGTTTATAATTTATTGGATTCTTATGTATTAAATCGTTTTTTTCTTATTCTCTAGTTTTCTAAATTTTATCTAAAAATTTGTTTTTATTTAATTAAACATTAGGTCTGATAAATTTCTACATTTTCTCTCTCTCTCTCTCTCTCTGATTTAATTTAATATATTCTCTCATGGAATATATTAAATTGAAATAGATTATTAAGTATATTATACTATACAATCATTAATTAAATAATTTTCTGTTTTAAAATTTTACTTCTAATACGTCAATCAATTTATTGAATATTATAATAATATGGTTTAAAACTTAAATTTAGTAAATATTTTAGTAATAAAATATATTTTTAATTTTTTAATATATTGAGACCAAGACATGAAATGTAATTATAACGCCAACACGAAATAATTTAAACTTTGTTTCCACAAATACATTGAATAATATTAAAATATTATTTAAAAACTATTTTATTTTAAATCTTTTATTATCTAAATAATTATAAGTGAATTTATAGTTTATTCAAATTGAAAATAACATTAAAATTAATTCAATTAAATTTATAACTTTAGTAATAGAGAATAAAATATTTGTATTAATTTTGTATTAAAACATATTCTTAAAAAACATATGGAATTAGTTTAATAACGAATTATTAATTTAATTCTTAAATACAAATCAATTTTGTTTAATTATTAGAAATATGCAAGCAACTTTTAACTTATAATGGA
>CAJPIZ010003254.1:0-12070 GCA_905368565.1 Medioppia subpectinata
CTCTCTCTCTCTCTCTCTCTCTCTCTCTCTCTCCCTCTCCTGCATAACATTCCGTTACATTGGATTCATGCAAAAATAAATAGCAATATTTGAAAAGTGAGACAAAGACTGCACACTATATAATCAAAACTTCCTGTAAAGAAAGACAAGAGAAAGAGCTGTGTATGCAATGCTCTGATGACCACAACTACCACCGAATTTACTACCATTTTTTGTAATCAAAATTACAATCACTCTATTTATATCACATCCCTCTTTCTCTTTCCCTCCTTATTCTTGTCTTAATTTGTTTGTTAAACAAAAAACATTTGACTTCGTCTGTCATTTTCAGCATTTTTAAAATAATTATGATCTTCAAAGTTGATGCTTATATTAGCGGCCAATGCTATGGAACTAATTGACATTTTTTCTAAGTAATCCGGGAAATTGTCTTTTCTTATAACATACACTTTACCGCAAAAAAAATCTAGATTAAAAAAAGATGCCTGGGATCTAATTTAGATTAGATTGGGTTTTAATTAAATATATTTTAGACCAAAAGCGCCAAAATCGCAAACTTTATGACCAAAAAACTACAGACATTGAAATAGAGTATAAAGCAAATGACCAGTTTGTTTCACACTCACCGGGAAGTTATTTTCGTTAATATTATACATTATATGATAGCCTCAGCGAAATGAGATTCTCTCCGAGGGCTCATTCCTATCCCTTTATACTACACAAGACTTAGTTAATGTGATTTTTTGTTGATTATTTTCTATGTTAACTACAAATATTAAGTATAATAATCTTTTGTCTCATTATATTTTAATTAACCGACAAAACAGACAAGTTTTTCAAATTCAAAGCCATGTTTGAGAGACATTGAGAGAATCATAACATTTGTTATCGTATTATACGGCTGTTTGTAATAAAGGACTTAAATGCAAAGACAATCTCTAATTTAATTTTATTTTCTGTTGAATTGTATGCATAAACTTCTTAAAACTATATAATCCTATTGTTTCGGCCTTTGTTTTGTATTCATTAAAACATTTCGTATAATAATCTATTTATTCATTTTGAAATATAATTCGCAAATTATATGTTATTTGGTTTTGTAATATTTGTTGTAATCGGCGTCAGAATAATGAATAATATATAATTTAATAAGTTATATAACATTATCCTTAAATGAGAACCATTTGTGATTATATAGTAATGAAAATAAATTAATATTATATCATATTATGACAAAAACTTTATGAATCACTCATCTGTTTGTTTAAAAATTTAAACGAAAACTTAATTATGTATTTATATCATGTGCGCTAAATATCCAAATCATTTAATATTACAGGCGATGCTCTGAATGATTAATTGAAAAAAACAATGCAAAACAAACGTATTTTAATATATTTATGTGTGTTATGGGCGACACACCTGTGCCGTGTGTGTGGACAGTGCCCGTGGTCCAGATCGGCCGATCTCATGGACCTCCACTCCGACTGCAACTGCGGCTATAATAACGTCCAGCGGCTGACCATACAGTGCAGTCCCGTTAACTTCACGCAACTCATGACAGCCATCCATCTGTCCGTCCAGAAGATGCCCATCGATATGCTCTACATTAACAACTCGACGCTCAGCACAATACCCGGGGGTGTATTCAAGAACCTCGATGTCCTAAATTTGCACATTTCCAACAGCAAACTCGAGACCATATCCAGCGACGCCTTCAATGGATTAGAGGATAAATTAATTACACTAACCATACAGAACACGCTTATCAAACAATTACCTCATTTGCAAATCCAAAAACTTCGTGCACTCAAAACCCTTGACTTGTCTAACAATAAATTGAGTTCAATTGAAAACGATTCGTTCGCCCAGATGCAATTGACCACGATCAAATTGGCCGACAATAATATAACCATCAGTGACCACGCGTTCAGGGGTCTGGAGTCGGTGCTCAAGACACTGAATCTGAAGGCAACGGGTCAGCGATCGATACCGGCGGCGATCGGCAACTTGTCTTCGCTGGCATTTCTCGATTTGGCACAGAATAAAATCCAAGATCTGGCGCCGGATCTGTTGTCTAATCTTCACTCATTGACTGCCATCAATCTGGAGAGGAATCAGATCGAGCGCCTCCACCATCGGGTGTTCGCTGGAGTTAATGATTCGTTAAGTTCGTTGTCGTTATTAAATAATTTATTGGTTGACTTCCCTTCTGAAGCCATCGCACAGCTAACAGGACTCAGAGTAAGTCTATGGGAATGTTTTAAACGCTGAGAGAGAGAGAGAGAGAGAGAGAGAGGCACTAAAAGACAGCCGTGAATGGAGTTTAAGATTTGTTCAAATTATAGCCTTAAGTCACACCAACTATTGGTTTGCGAACAAAGAGATCAGAGATCAGGAAGACTTACACAACAGACCACTACTCGTATCTTCACTTTTAATACTATTAATACTTGTTTTAAAAAGAAAAGTCTTTTGCTTTTCTTCTTCCACTTCTGTTTTTTCTCTCTTTCTTTTGTCGCAAAATATGTTTCGAAACAACAATTCATTCGTTTAGTTCACTCGTAAATCAGATTCGTTTATAATTAATATAAATAAGAAACAAATTTACTTATTTGCTTAGAAATTATCATTAAAAATAACAACTATAACGAAAAGCAAATAAATAAAACTTTGTGTTTTTTCTGCAGACAAATGATATTATAATTCGCTGATGAGAAAAGTAAACTCTCATATATTTAAAAAAATATATTTAAATTGCATTTATTATATTTACGTGTATTTAGATGTCTGGCAATTATATTGAAAAATATCCACTTTATGCAAAACACTACTTAAATTAAGCCTTGCGTTCAAATTATAAATCAATTTTTTGTTCGCATTCAATAACAATTGAAAATCTCTTATAATTAAAAGCAATTATCCCTTTAAATAACTGCATAATCGTAATCATGATAAATCAATCGGAGAAAAATAATTTCCATCTCGTTAACTACAGGGAAAATAAAAAACTTATTTGTCGTTTGTTTTTGTGCACCAAAAACCAACTCAAACTTAAAAAACCAAACTTTAAAATTTATATATAGAGTGTATTCGCGAGAAATAAGCAAAAATTATTGCTCAAGATTTTTAAGTTAGTGTCAGTTATGGTGTCTTTAATCGTTTGACGGAAAAGTTTAATTGAAACTAATTTTTAAAATGTCTAAATAAATAACATTTATACTCAAGATTTGTAATCTATGTTTTAATTAATAGAAATTAATTAATTACCATAAGTATCGTTATAAAAAGCACTGTACGATAATCACTGTCTATCGGGTCCTTTCATAGGGTCTGTAATTTGTTTTTTAATGGTTTTTTGTTATTCATTAGATATTTGCGGATAAAAACTATTAATGAGATGTCAATAAATTTCGAGAAGCGATGAATTTTTATTTCAATTTTATGTTTATTACTGCCTTTCAGTATCCCTTATAAGAAAAGGCAACAAAAAAGTTTGACTTATGTTTTCAATAAGAATCGAAATCAAAACAAAAATATGTTTAGATTGAAAATTATTTTCCAATTATTTTTCTGTATATATTACTAAATATAAGATCTAAAAGATATTTATTTCAAAATATTGCGACAATTTTCCAAATTTAATATTAATTAATTATGAATACATGAAATTAAATGTCAATCAATGTTGGTCTGGAAATAGGCTCGAATTGTAACACATTGCGTGTATTTATGTATGTGTGTGAACTAATTACCATGGTATATTAAAATTCTTTTCGCTATAAGCAAAATATTAATTATCTTTATAATCACATATTTTCAAAAGTCGTGATTTCTGTTTGTGTTATATTTTAAATACATTTCATTGAATTCACTGACAATGGTTTACAAACCATGAATTATGAAATATTCTCAATTCATTTACACTAACTTTTGTGATAAATGTTGAGAAATATGTATTAATTGAATGCAATTCATGTTTGTTTGTTTTGAATTAGCATTTATAAATTATAATGGTTTCCTTAAGTATTTATAAGACAACGACTACTTATAGAGTACTTATAAAGTAAAGTACAAAATATAATACCTATAAAAAACATAAATATGAATATTATTATCCATTCGTGTCTTTTATAGCACTGATTGATAGAAACAGATATCTATTAAACACAATAAACACATAAATCAATGCATTTTATCACTTGAGAAAATCTGAATTCATTAGAAGTATTTTTGAGAGACAAATGAATTATCAGAAACAGTACAGACGTAAGTGAAGTAATGTATTTCTATGAGAGACTCAAAGTTGTGATAACTTGAAAAGTTCATATCCCATTTTGACAAACTATATACCAAATTGTTTGGAATAAAAAAAGTAAAGTACAAAATATAATACCTATAAAAAACATAAATATGAATATTATTATCCATTCGTGTCTTTTATAGCACTGATTGATAGAAACAGATATCTATTAAACACAATAAACACATAAATCAATGTATTTTATCACTTGAGAAAATCTGAATTCATTAGAAGTATTTTTGAGAGACAAATGGATTTTCACACAATAATAAAATAAACGTCGTTTTGCTTCTCTCTCTCTCTCTCTCCCCCTCTCTCTCTCTCTCTCCCTCTAATGATATGAAAAAATGCATTTTTTGTATGAAATGGATTGAAAGTGATATAACAAAGTAACGACTTATGGCATAAATTTATGCGGATATTAACCCTCCGAAGAATGCATTATATCATTACTGAGTGGCAGAACCAACAGATAAGCCAACTGTCTATACATTTGATCCGATCGTAGAGTTTGTTTGAGGGATTTTTCTCAACTTTATTTTTGCTTTAATTGTCGGTCGGCTTTACTTTCGCTTATCGATTATAAAGTATATGCTTTACAAACACTGAATGTAATAATTTGCAACCATTTGTATAAATACAATGTTCGCAATGTTAATAGTAAAAGAGTTAATGATTATTATTGTTATGCTATATAAGTATAATACTTACATAAAGAAAGAGGGAGGGTATGGAGAGAGAGAGAGAGAGAGAGAGAGAGAGATCACCAGTTATATAAGTGATCATAATTTTCCCATTATACAAAAATGCCGGACTCCTAATAGATGGGCCCGTTATTAATCAAAACAATTTTAATATCCACTAATTATTAACTGACAAAAGCATTCTTTGATCCGCGTCTAAGACCCCCTCTCACACACTCACTCACTCTCTCACATACAAAATCACATACAGGTGTTCAATAGTTTTTTCAAACATCCAGTCCTTGGACTATATTATTAGTATTTATGTTTGTCATGAATTCAAGAGCCGATAGTTTAAACACACATCTCTGTGCTAAAAGTCGGGGCGAAAGTATTTTTTCTTCTCTCGATTTCAATGGTGTTTGAAAACGATTAGGTCTTAGCGAACAGATCTCTGAGTTTTGTATATATCTATTGTTTGAAAAGTTTGCGAGAGATATAAAAAACTAACATTGCTCTCAATGACCGCACCTTAACTATTGGGCTTAATATTAGAGTAATGCCAGCCTTTCTCTGCGGTATTAAAGTTGCGTTTTTGAAAGGACCAGCAGTTTTCTGTTTGATAGGGCATAACATTAAGTTTAATTGCATTTTATGAATAAATTATTTGCTTTAAAAGCGATAAAATATCACTTCTCTTCTGAACGCCAAGAAGTTTTATACACAGATCTGGGAATTTATTTTTGTTATCAAAACTATCAGTTTTAAAGGGATATTTGCGTGTATTTTCAGGACTTGTGTTTAAATAAATTGTTTGTAATTGAAATAAAAATCACTGCTTTTTTGTTAATTATTATAAAAAAGTAAGAATAAACTTAAAACAAGTGTAAATTTATTAGAGAAATATATTTAGCGTTTTCCTCTAAATTAAATTAGTTTTTGTGGTTAAAAACAAAAGAAATGCAAAGAAATATTTCATTAAAAAATGTTTATTAAATTATAAAAAGACGGATAACTAATAAAAGATATAATTATTTATTTTTAATTAAAAAAATAAAATAAAACTAAATCGAGACGAAAGAGCGTTAATAATAGCTAAACGTTATAACAATATTATGTTTTGTAATTTGCGATAAAAGTTTATTAATCGCAAAAAGTTTTAACATAACATAAATTACTTGGATTTATGCCACAAGAAAATTAAAAATTAAAATAAAATGTTAAAACACTTTTTGAAAATGAGGTAAAAAGTGATTTAAATATTTTCGAAAAGATAAGTGCAAATAAATATGAAAATGTTTCAAAAACTTGCCTTCACTTAAGACTTTTCACTTAATTTTCATTTCTCGCTCTCATATATGGAAAAGAAGCGATTTCTTCGTTTTGAACACAAAACTGCAATTAAATGCTTAAACAAAACTCTTCGCAAATGAAATCAAGTGTAAAAATATTATATAAAACATATGTAATAAGAGTGTGAGAGTTGTCTTCGTTTCGTGTTGTGTTCAACAAAACTAGAGATAAAGTTTTCGGCGTTAAAAAAGTTGACTTAAGTTTTGGTTCACAAGAATTCAAAACAACAATTGATGGGAAGGAAAGCCACAACGACTGCAACGAATTGGCGCTACAACTCGAAGGAAGGGTCGAATACAGCGAAGGGAACGACCACTTCTTACCACTAACTTTCCTCAGCTCTCTCTCTCTCTCTCTCTCTCTCTCTCTCTCTCTCTCAGTTCGAGGCGAATGGCAATGGATTTCACGTTATTTTCTGCTTTAATGTCAAGCCTTAGCTCCAAACTCGATGACCGAACCTCTCATCGAGTTTTACGACTAAAAAGTGAATTTCTTTTGCTGTTTAAGAGTCAAGCAATTCGTTTCCAAATAATTTACTCCTTAAATGTTAAGACAATAATAAACTGAATGCTTAATAACACAAATGCGATCCGAAAACCAATTCAAACATATTATTAGTGTATATTTTATTCAAAGAATTCAAAATAAGAAAATTTAGATTACTATCAAATATTTATATATATTAAGAATAATTTAAATATCTTCTTCTTATACTGTATTCACGTCTCTATGAAATGGGAAAAACATTTTGAATAAATTTCAAGAATGTTTGTATGGCTTATGTTTATTCAATCACAAAAATTTTGCCCAAAGTTTTGTTGTTTTTCAGTTTACAAAACAAACAACAAATTTATTCAGTATTGCAAATTGATTTAAATATTTTTAATGTGCAAACAATACATGACTGACGATCAATATCTCTGTCTCTGTATAATATAATTATGATCTGAGACTTCAAACTAGCATTTGTTCGGAACATTGAAATAAAAGGCAAACAAAGTTCAACAGTTCAGACAATGGTTTAATTGGTTTTTATTAATTTTTATTATAATAATCCCAATATATTTGAGCCTAAAATTAAGTCAAATCCAATTTCAATGATAATTGATAAAATGGCACAACTATTATGCGGATATAATTTATGGCATAAAAGTAATTCAAAGTTAGCTTTCTATGCGAACAATAGGAGAAGAAATGGGAAAATGTTTTACATATTCAACACAATAAGTGAAATGAGTTTTTGGTCTCTTCTATAGTGAATCACAACTTTCTTCTCTCGCAAAACGATTAGCTTTTTTATGGAAAGTAAAACGAAAACTAGTTTTGGTTGCGATTTGGAGTTCTCTGAACTATTTTGACTGATCTCTAGTAGTGTTCAAACCATTTCTAAATTTATATTTGATTTCGTTTTTCCCTCAATTTGTTTCACACATTATATTGTAATTTCCAATTATATCTCAAAAAGATTTTGATAAACTCTTATACAATCGTTTGCTTAAAGCGAAGTAGAGATAAATATTTTATTAAATAAGATTTTATAATACTTTGTATTAAATATAAATATATTTATCAAAATAATCATACAGTAGTTATTAACTATTAAATTATCATTATCAATTTTATATAAATACAAGTTTATGAAATAATGATATATCTGAACTCTAAAATTAAGTTTTTATTTACTTTTGAACAACAATTAATTTCTCGCATTTAAAAATAGATATCTATTTTTAGCAATTATTTCTTATGCACTTCCTATACGTTGTGTGCAATGATATGATGTATTCACTGAATACAGTATTCAGTATTTGATATAACTTTAAAATCAAAAGCGAGACAAGAATTTTCTCAATTCAATGTCAAAACAACATTTAAATGATAATGTGTTTAATATTGTCCCGAGATTTCAATAATAATTTATTATTCTTGAGATTTCACTCTCTATTTGAGCCGATTATGTTGTTTACAAAAATGCTTGTTATGTAAAACCGTTGGACAAGATTTCACAAAATGTTTAACATTTATACAAAATACATGCTAAAAATATGCATTAAAAATGACAGATCAGTAGATTTAATAATAAATTTTGCAACTTCTCCACAAAAAAACAATGAAATGCATACGAATATTGAAATTTAAAAATAAATGTTTGCACAATTAAAGCATACTTTACATTAACACTACACTAGGAATCACACAAAACATTAGGAATCAAATTGGGATGAAATTAACCCATTTTTAATTACTGTATAACATTGACTGATGGCAACAACCAATGTAACAGTAAAACACATAACAATAAAATCGGAAGTGTTAAGCATATGATCAATAGTAATCCATGGATCACATCAGCCAAAGACAATGTGTATGTGTAGTGACACTACTGTTTACAGGCGAATAAGCAGTTCTTAAAAAAGCCTACAAACCATATATGGGTCGCACTAGAAATTCTTGGCACAGGAATACCAGTGCCAGAAGAGTATGGGATATAGAATATAGGAATACAACCGTATATTTGAGTCAATAATATTAGGGCCAATTGAGCGCCCATTTGCGACACTTTCAACAATTCTACGCTTAAATATTCAATAATACGGTAAGAAATACTTTGTTATTAATTATTATTTTACTTTGTAGTTAAGAAAAATGTCTATTTTCACAATTCATACCTCGGATTAATAAAGAGTCACCAAACGATTCATCGATAATTTAGCTCAACATATGATATCAATTCATCGCGAGTTCACTCATTGAGATGTCGTCCCAATGGGACAGGGATTTGGCGTCCCGTATGGACGCACTCGACTCATCCCGGTTTGGATTATTACCATCTCTTTAAAAAAGTGATCATATGGTTAATCGTGTAATTCATTGCTAACAGGGATGTGATTGAATACTACGATTACGACATGAACGCCGAGTTAGTGACAAACATCGGAATTAAGCCGAGTTTCTTCCAAACGCCGTTCAATCAGGAGTCAGTGGAGGGAAAGTTAGTCCGCTTTGACTGTCGGGTCGGCGGACGACCGGAACCGGAGGTCAATTGGTTTCGCGACGGAAAGCTCATACTCGACACCGACAGGTTTAAAGTGGTGGTCAACGAGGGAGGCGTTCACGCGCTGATGATAATGGCTGTGTACCCGTGCGATGCCGGCACCTATACCTGTGTGGCCAGCAATAGAGTGGGTGAGGCGTCGTTCAAAGTGTCGCTATCGGTGGTCGAGAAGGAGCACACAATTGCCCCGAAATTTGTGGAACGCTTCCAAGCGGTGGACGTGAAAGAAGGCGAACCGATAACATTGCACTGCCGAGCGGTGGGCGCACCCCTTCCCCGCATCACGTGGCAGAAGGACGGCGTCCAGATATACACCAATTTACCCGACGTAGAGATTAAGACAAACGAAGGCACATCCGATTTGATATTTCACCGAATTGTGGCCAAAAACTCGGGTTGGTATCAGTGCACTGCCCAGAATCAGGCCGGTCTCGCCGCCACCCGAGCCAAGGTATACGTCGAGTCCGACAGAAGAGTGCCGATCGGCGAACCGGTTGTCATAAATGTGCCCAAAACTCACCGCATTATTGAACCCGAAAGACCCGAACCCTCGGAAACTATTTATTTAAAACATGTCGAGAGAACGTATCAAACAATCTCCAGACCCGGCGGTCAGAGCGACGAACCGCCGCCGCAACAGATAATACAACAACCAATTCAACAGCCAATACAACCTCCGGCTCCACCGAAGCCGGCATTTACTACACATTTACGTGATTTAGTGCTGACTGAAGGAGAAAGAGCTCATTTTGACGCCAGAATGACGCCCCTATCGGACCCCACCATTCAAGTTGAGTGGTATCTCAACGGAACACTTATTGAATCCAGTTCTCGCGTATTGACCACGTTCAGATTTGGTTATCTTGCCCTCACTATTATACACGTCTATCCCGAGGATTCAGGTAATTAATTAATGCTATTATTCTGTATGTATTGTCATTAAACAAGTTTAATATTTAAGTTTATTCTTATATTCTAATGCTTTAGTTTAATTTTGTATGAACTATGTCAAACTATTAATGTAAAATATAAGCTGTTAGATTTGATATATACTGTACTATTTATTAAAGAATGGTTAAGTTAAGAGAATTAAAAATGTATATGAGATTTGATCTTGATTTAAAGTATTATATTTTAAAAATATCGATACAATTGAAAATACTAGAAATTCAGATTAAAACGCAATACAATGAAAGTTATATTTATTTATTGAGGGCATAATAATAGTGAAATGTTAAGTGAAATCTTTACATAACATTTATAAATACATTTGACTGTCAAATGCGGCTAAACGTCACCAACAGAACAGTATTGTAGATAAAAATTCAAAGAATACGTTCACTAAGTTTTTGCAAATATTAAAGTTTTAAATACTTTAATCAATAAATATAATAATATAAACGTTTGCACAGAATATCAATCCGTATTGAGTGCGCGACGCCTTTAAAAAACAATAAATTCAAATTCAAACTAAAATATAACCAAATAATAACTGTATTTTAAAGTATTGCATGACTTGTATGTAAACTAAATTTCTGTTAAATTCTGTAAAAGTAATTCTCGAGTAATAAAAGAAAACATAACTAATTGAATGTATTTATTGAATATATGATAGGAATCATAACATGTAAGGTAAGTAACGATTCGGGAGAAGCCGTGACGACAGCGACGTTGAAATGCAACCCAAAGCCAACGCAACCGAAGCCAAAGAGTCCGCCAATAGTTGAGGGCATTGAGAAACTACAGACCGTCGAGGACTGGGAGATATACGCGAGAGAACAGCACATCACCGAAGATAGACGACCAAAGATACCGAAACCCACATTCGCTAAGCCGTTGGCCCTCCAGGAGGTGTCGGAGGGCGGGAACGCACGCTTCGAGGCACAGATCACACCCGTCAACGACCCGACCCTAAGAATTGAATGGTTCCTAAACGGACAGCCATTGATGTCGGGTATGATAAGTGATAAATCATTTTATTGGCATTTCATTAGTCTTGTTAATTGTTATAATTATGTTATAATTTAAGGGTCGAGAATAAGCACTGTATTTAGTTTCGGATACATATCGCTAAACATATCAGAAGTGCGGCCATCGGATAGCGGCCTATATATGGTTCGGGTGACCAATTCTGGTGGAGAGGCCGTATCGACCGCATCGCTCAAAATCATTGGTAATAAATGAGAAATAAATATAATGTTTGTCCAAAATATTAAAATTGTTTAAAATTAGTTCAAACGACGGCTCATAAGAGAAGTGATGAACAAAGCTATGAAGAGATGAGTCAAACGAAGCGCACGAGACATGAGTTCTTTGACCGAGAGTTAGAGCCACACCAGAAGCCGGTGTTTAAGAAACACTGTGGCGACCAAATGGATGTGACCGAAGGCAAGAGCGCTGTGTTTGAGGCGCTTCTCGAACCACAGGGAGACTCAACGATGAGAGTCGAGTGGCTTAAAGACGACAAACACTTGAGCGCCAGCTCTAGAATCACTCCGTTCTTCAATTTTGGTTACGTTTCGCTCACAATCAGAGACGTCGACAGTCGAGACGCCGGGGTCTACACCTGTGTGGCCACCAATAGTGTGGGTTCCGCCAGATCTGGCGCCCGACTCACGTCCTTAAGGGAGAAGACATTGATCTATGAGAGCAGCGATTTGGAGGGTTGGGAGAAGA
>CAJPIZ010003255.1:0-12069 GCA_905368565.1 Medioppia subpectinata
GTAATGCTGTTTGTGGTGATCGTTGTGATGGCCGTTGCGGTCATATTCTGCTGGAAACCACTCGAGTGTCTCGAAGATTAGTTGTTAGAAATTCAATGAACAGAAACTGATTTTTATATGTTTTTTGAATATAATTTTATTTAAAACATAGACTTTGTCATAGATTTTATGAAAAACTGATTCAGTAATAAAGTTTATTAATCGCGAAAGTAGTCAATCATTTAATAGTTAAAATGTATTCATTTTATATTCATTAAAAATTTATGAAATATTTTGTTACATAAAGTGATATCAAAATTAATGATATAATGAATGAATGTCTAAATTGGGGGCAAATATGTATAGACCAGAGTTTCGGACAACTTCTCGGACTTGGAATCAGTCTTCAAGTGTTTCATCATTTGTTCAATTAGTTTCTCATTATTGTGTTACTAAAATCTGGTTACTCAGAGGTCTGTCAGTTTGTGTAACAGAAAGTATATAAGTTAGCGAAATTAGAAGTTGAGTAACAAAGGCATAAACAGGTAGTGAAGGTTGTGAAACTTGCGTAAGAACGGATTTATTTGCAGATAATATAAATTCTCGCAAATATTCTTCAGATCCCAAACCATATACTTCTCGGACATGTAAATCAATTCTTCAGAATATTCTTGCAATTTGTTTGAATCACCGAAATATATAAAACGCAGAAATTCTTCAAATATCTCGGCGTCGATATTGATGTCATCGATAATCACTTCACTCGTTGTCTTCTCCGACATATTAGTGGTAAACATCTGTTGAAACACTTGCGACCGATCGCTAAGAATGGCTTTCGAGGCGAAGAACTCTTCATCTCCGACAACGAGTCGACAGTCACTCAACTCTTTATTATTAAAACTATTCCGAAAACAAAATCTCTTCGTGTGTCCGGAGGTTATTGTCTTATAGACAGTGATATCGAAACCAATTGTGAGCGTATTGTTTGGCAAATAAGTGTTCATTTGACGAAATAGTTGCGAAAGTTTGGCAAACTTTGTGTCACCAAAACTCTTGTTGAAAATAATCGGTTCTTTTGAGCCAACCTTAGTGTCCAATGGATGACAATCGGTGTCCAGAAAATAGGCGTTGAAATTGAAGTCAAATGTCTTGTCTTCGCTTTTATGCAGCAATAGATAAACGCCGATATATTTCTCGCCCCCGAAGGCATCGATCGTGATATACGCTCGCCATTCATCGGATCCGATGGCGAAGTAATCGCTGAACACATTCTTGTCCTTAATTTTGGTAAAGTTGTTCACTTTGAACACCACTTTAGTCCTGAAGATCATCTCATTTAATGCCATCATATTATGGCAGTTGTGGTGCGAAAAACAATGCCTTTCAATACAATGAGAGCTTGTATTGTGAATAATGGGCACTAATTCATAGGAATTGTACTAAAAATAGGATCAATAAGTAAAAGGATTCAATGCTTTCAACACATGTTAAGGTCAAACCCCTGGCAATAGTGGCGGTCAATTGACCGGAGGGTATGGCTTAGTTCACGCCTTCATGTAATGCAGTGAGAGATCTAAAGGAATGGGTCCTAAAGTGTGCTAACAATTGAATGACGCTTAAAGTGTTGTATAATTTTTAAAATAGTTATTTTATTGATAAACTTAATTGTAATTTGTGTGAAATTGAATTAAAATAATCATATGATAAGTGAATGTCTATATTGGGGGCAAATATGTATAGACCATAATATGAGACAACTTCTTGGACTTGGGATATGTTTTCATGTGTTGAACCATTTGTTCAATTAGTTCCACATTATTGGTGCAGTCTTTACGCCATTGAGTCTCAAGACATTCAAACGAATTGTATTTTATGAATTGAAACACTTTTGTCTTCAGTTCATTGTTTCCGTATTTATTACCATTTGTTCAATTAGTTCCACATTATTGGTGCAGTCTTTACGCCATTGAGTCTCAAGACATTCAAACGAATTGTATTTTATGAATTGAAACACTTTTGTCTTCAGTTCATTGTTTCCGTATTTATTCATTACTTCCAATACTTTCATCGCATTCTTCGGGTTTATTCGCAAGAAATATAAATTCGCACAAATAGTCTTCAAATCCCAAACCATATACTTCTCGCAAACGTACAGCAATTCTTCGGAATATTCTTCTAATTTATCAGAATCACCAAAATATAGGTATCGAAGAAACTCTTTGAAGACATTGGCGTCGATGTCATCGATAATCACTTCATTTGATCCCTTTTCCGACATATCATTCGTAAACATATTATAAAACACTTGCGACCGATCCATGAGAATAGCCTTCCAGGCGAACAACTCTTTGCCGCCGACAACGAGTCGACAGTCACTCAACTCTTTGTTATTAAAACTATTTCTAAAGGAAAACCTCGAGTTGTGTCCAAAAGGTATTGTCTTATAGACAGTGATATCGAATCCAAGTGTGAGTGTATTGTTAGGCAAATAGGTGTCCATTTGGTCCAATAGTTGCGAGAGTTTGGCATACTTTGTGTGCACTAAACTTGATTTCAGAGCAATCAGTTTTCTGTCAAAAAGTCTGACTTCCATTGGTTGACAATCGGTGTCCAACATATAGACACTGGATTTGAAATCAATTGTCTTGTCTGTACTATTGATTGCATAAATGCAAATACCAATATATTTGTCGCCATCAAAGTCTTTATTGGTGATCGCGACCCGCCATTCATCGGATCCAATCTTAAACACATCGCTCATGACTTCAGTTTCCTTTAGTTCCGTAAAGTTTTTCACTCTGAGAACCGCTTTAGTCCTGAAGATCACTTCATTTGATGCCATTATAGCAGTTGTGGTGAAAATACAATGATTTATAAACACAATGAAACGTGTTTTTGTATTTGTAAAAACAAATGTATAACAAATTGATAAGAAATGCACTGAAAGTGTGATAAAATTGTTTAATCTATTGAGTCAATAGAGGTGTAGTGGTTATACCACTGGCCATAGCCTTAAGTCCTAAGAGGGTTAACAATTGAAGTGAAACACATGCAAAGCATATTATTTTTAAACATAGTTATTTTATTAAATTAATTTTGGGCACATTTGATTATTTTTTACAATAACTTATATACAAATTAAATAATACACAATTAAAATAATGGATTAAATTAATTAAAATAATTGTAAATATAGTGAATGTGAAAATGTATTGAAAACAATTACAATGTATAATAACGAGTAAAAGGGGAACTACGAGCTGAGGTCACCATTACTTTCATCGGGCTTTCGTTTGGCACCGACTGTCCGCTCGCTGTCCGCCGATTTCCGTGACTTTACCGCACGTTTTGCTTTGCTCTTTGGGCCACAACTCGTTGTATCGACAGATATATGACTTTTGCGGTGGATATGAATGCCGGCCAGAGTTGCGAACCGTTTACCACAGCCTAAGAGTCACAAAAAACAATTAAATTAAAAATCATTACAACATATTAGCAGACAATATGCGTAACCTCTTTGATCGCAAGCGTAGGGCTTCTCTCCGGTGTGTTTGCGTTTATGAGCGGTCAGAGCGCAGGGTTGGGCGCACCGGAAGCCGCACTCCGGGTACGGACAGTGATAGGGCTTATCGCCGGTATGGGTGCGCATATGTGCGGTGAGTGACCACTTCTGTGAGCACCGGAACTCACAGCCCGGCCACGTGCAGGCGCGGGGCTTCTCCTGGGTGTGGGTGCGCTGGTGTACACCGAGCGAGTGGTTGGAGTGCGTCCTATATTCACATCCGGGCCAATTGCACGCGAACTCCAGTATATTCATGTGTTGAATCAGTTTGTGTTTCTTCAGGTGTTGATGCAGTTTATAGGCGGCGCCGCATTCCGGCCAATCGCAAATGTACGGCCGCTCCAGCGTCTGGTCATACATCGCCGACTCGGGCGCCGGCAACGGGTTGTGTAGCCGCCAGTGCCGGTAAAACAGCATCTTCTTGGTGGCCGTGAAGCCGCAGTCGACGACATCGCACGCGTACTTGTCGTCCACTCTGTACTTCGCGACACTCGTTTCGATGAGCTCTTGTTTGCGGCGATTCTTCGCCCGCAACCGTTCGGCCGCGTCGTTGTCGTCGAGCTGTACGGCGTGTCCAGCGGTCACATGTCTTCGCACGTGATTATAAAACTCGCGTTTGTTCGACAACTGGACCGTACAGTCCGGTCGGTCGCACACGTATAGGTTGGCCGACTCGTCGCGCATCGACATCACCAGATCGTCGATCATTTCGCTCCTCTTGTAGTTGGGTTTGTGAAGGTATGGATGTCTTCGCAGATGGTTATAGAAACGCAGCCGATCTGTGGTCTTGAAGTGACAGTTGGTTTCGTCGCAAACGTATTGGTCGTCTTGAAGGTGATCCGGCCGTACGAGCGATTCGATTCGTTTGTCGTGATCTGATGGCCATTTGGCTCTCCTCTTCGCCGCCGATCGGGAACCGCTTCTCTTGACTCTCTTTCGGACACTTTTTGATAAGAATTTAGTCTTCACTTCAAAGTCACTGTCATTGCTGTCGCTATTGTTGTCTAAATTAAATGAGACAACACTTCCGGCATCACTGGCACCGCCGCCGCCATCCATGTCTGTGGCCTCCATTGAGTCCATGGATTCAATGCCATCAATGGGTTTATTAATGATATTTAAGACACAATCAATAGTTTCGCTGATCTTTGCGTCAATGTCTTCAGTATTTCTCTCATCTTTTATCTCAATCTTTGGGACACTGTTTACCAACTCTTCGGTGGTTTGAATGCATTTATCGGTTGTTAGTATGCATTGTCTCCAACTGTGGATCAGATCCATAACATTGTGTCCATTGTTGGCATTCAATGTCATCTTAAGTGTGAGTAAATTGTCTTTTTGTTTGTCAACGCATTCCTCCTGTTTTCGGATCACATCCACCATTGCGTCCATCTCTGGACTCATGTGGTCTTTGAAGTGACACTTCTCTATGATCTCCACAAGAGTTTCGTTGATTTTTGTCATATGAGTGATGACCTGATCCGATGTCTGAAGACAAATAGACATTTGTGTGATTTTGTCTTTCATTTCTAACATCTCTTTCTGACAACTGATCCAAATGTCATTCAATCGGACCTCAAGTGTGTTGAGTGTATGTCTTGAGGCCATTGTCTTAGCCATGGATTGTCTGATGAGTGGATGTCTTCAGCACTGATTGTCTTTCAAACAGATCTTAAGCCGAGAAATGGCATCAAATGTGTTGTCAAACAAAAGTCACGTGTTTTTGATGTAAACATCATTTTTAGCGCAAACTTTGAATTCATTCATATATTGTGACAAATTTTTATCATTTTATTGACAATTAAATCTAATTCTCAATGATTTTATATATCATTATAGATATAATATATTTTAATTTAATAAACAGTTTTATTGACATATAATTAAATTAAATGATTATTCAAAACAATAAATTTTTGGAGAGAGAGAGAGAGAGAGAGAGAGAGAGAGAGAGACTTATTTTACTTTACATTGAAACTTTTTTATATGATAAATGATCAATTAAATTGAATTTATGTTAAATAGATTATAGTTTACGTTAGTTATAGTGATGTAGTGAACACATCACCAAAGTTTAGATCAAATAACTATAAGCCATAGTATGGGTCGACTTCTTGGGTCTGGATTTAGTGTTTATCAGATCCAACATTTGGTCTTTGAGTTCTTTATGATTGGAAGCGCTTTGAGTCCATTCACGCCATTCACACGTCTTAAGACATTCAAACGCATTGTCTTTCATGTATTCAATCGCTTTTGCCTTCAGTTCATTGTTTCCGTATTTGTCCATCACTTCCATTACTTCAAACGCATTCTTCGGGTTTATTCGCAAGAAATACAAATTCTCGCAAATAGTCTTCAGCTCTGAGACCATGTATTTGTTGGACACGTAAAGCAATTCTTTGACCATATCTTCCAAATGTTCTGCTTTTCCCAAATACAAGAATTGATGGAACTGTTCGAAGACATTGGGGTCGATGTCATCGATCACCGCAACACCGGTTGTCTTCTCCAACATATCAGCGGTAAACTCGCGATCAAACACATCCGACTCAGCGCTCAGAACGGCTTTGGAGGCGTAGAAGGGTTTGTCTCCGACAACAAATAGACAGTCACTCAACAATTTGTTATTATAGCTCTTCTCGTGTCTCCTCCTAAGCGGCCATTCATTGTACGCCTTTAAGGACGTAAAGATATCGAAGTTAACGGTGAGTGTATTGTTGGGCAAGTATTTGTCCGATTGATCCAACAGTTCCGACACTTTGGCAAATGTTCTTTTGCCAAACCAGTCGCCCATCTCTAATAGTTCGGTACCGCTAAATGTCTCGCCCAGTGGTTGGCCATCGATGCCCACAATGTATACCCAGAACTTTGTGGGAAACGTCTGACCCGTACTACGAATATTTGAATTCATGATTTGGCCGTAAACGCCGAGATATGGACAGTCGCCGATGTTTTCAATTTTTATATAGACTCGCCATTCTTCGGATCCGATGCTAAACGGATCGCCCAACACATCTCCGGCGTCGATATCGCTAAAGTTGTTCACTTTGAACGTCACTTTTGTCTTCACTTGTCTGTCATCAGTTGATGCCATGATTTAGTTGTCGATCGCATGTGAAGTAACTTTTCAAATGCCATTAGATTTTATACCAAAAATGTTGTTATTTTAATTATTCATTACAAATGTTTCATATTTCACTGATGGGACGGTTAAGTGAATGGGAAATATTATATAACAATCATTTTAAATAAGTATAAAACAAAGGGCGGAGTCTTTGACGACACCATCACTACATTCCAAGTATAGGACAATCTTCTCCTGTTCTCACTATTGCGGTACAAATAACTCTTCGGCTGTGATCCACGTCGAGGGACATAAGCTTAGGATTATTGGTTTGGATACCGTTAACAACGCACCCGCTTGTGATAAATGATGGCCACCGACAGCACCGGTATAGCCATAGACAGCATTCATACAGACAGACAGTCCTACTAATCATTTATCAATTTTATAAATGTTTAAAATTTTATATAATTGTCTCAAAAATCCCTTTAATAAGTAAATTGCGAAATAAAATACATATTTATCTGTAATATAACTCAAAATTTGGTCAGTAAAACGTCCGGTCAAACCCAACGCCCGTATTGATGGCCAGAATTAAGGCACACTTCTGTTGCATAGAGACAGCGCTGAACACACGCTAAAAAATGTATTTTGTTGTAATTAATAATGTTGTTACTCAGTTGGTTTTGAATATACATTGAAGGTAACTTTATTTAATATAATAAAATAGATGTGAAAGTGTTGAGGTGTGGATCAAGAATACATACAGAATATTGTTTAGCAGAGCTTATATGATTTGCATATAGTATGTTGTTCATAGTTAAAGGATGTTGTTCATAATTAAAAAATGTTGTAAATGTGTACAAAACATTTAGCAAGGTTAAATTAGTCATATTAAAATCATGTAGTTGTTTCAACGACTACAATATAAAGTTTTGTGACTTTTGTTTCACTCGATTTAAATTCTGTAAAATTAGTTGTTTTAATGCATTTTATTTCTAATCATGTATTAATTTATATAACATTTATTAGAGAATAAAAATTTATAAATATAAAATTAAATAAGAATTAGTTTTATATTTCAAATGCATTTTTGTGGCAACTATTGAGATCTTGCATTCATAAACTGTTTTATGCAATATAATACATTGTATCTGTTTTTGTCATTTGTTTATTTAACGAATGAATTTAATGTAAAAAATGCCACAAAAATTCTTGTTTTTGCATTAGATTTCATGGATTTAGTTATAGTTATGTTTGACAAGAAGTTTGGTTTCAGATATACAGTACAAAATAGACCCACAATTTATTAATATATTAGAAAAACTATTAAAATTATAAACCGGTAAATCCAATGCAAAGCTGTGTTTGTAATTAAAAGTATGAATATTTTAATAAATGTTGTTTTAATACATCATTGCGTGAGTTATGGACCGATCGTATGAGTCGATCAAATGTGGGCTTATGTTTGACCGAAAGCAGAGACCGATTGGCGCCGCAGTCGCGGAACAGCCGGTGATTCAGATGATGGACAGCAATGGCGTACAGCAGAGGGCTGTCCACTGGTGTGAGAGCCCCACAAAGTAATGATTTTAACATCGCTTCCAGTGTTTGACAATCGCTTTCAATGGGAGACAAGAGGTTGTCAATCGGTGTCAAAATATATATTTAAAAAGTAAACAATTATTACATTAATAGTTAAATTCAAAGTCAATATCTATTGATTGAAAACCTGTTGTAATGGTATCTGAATTATGCGAAAAGCTGTCGGAAAGTCCACAAAGAGTTTAGTCATGAAGAGTGGACTGCATTTCAATTGACAAAAGACCAGCAGATAATTGATGAACAATTTTACATCTCTTATAACACGGACTTGAAATGAGAAACTGCTTATTTTAAAAGTACTGAAAAGTTGTTTATATATAAATTATATCTCAAATGAATAATAAACAATTAATAGTCTTGTATTTCAAATACAATATTGTCTTTTATATAAATATTATTATATAATCGCAGATGTCTTATGAATGTTTAATATTAAAAGATATTAATTAAAAAATTAACAAAAATTCTATAAAAGTTATAAAAATTATAGGAAATGTTAAGCATTTTTACATTTTATAATTAAAGCAAAACTATATGGAAAACTATGTTGGTTATTTAAGTGATTTTAATGTAATAGAAATATGTTTTAAGTTAAAACTTACAGCTTTTAACCTTAAATAAAACAATTGATTGACAAAAGAGTGTTTGAAATATAATATCAAATATAATACCAGACATGATTCACACCAAATCAAACCAGAATTGCATTCAAAACATAGTATTTTCAATTAGTAATTGAAATTTAAGTGGTCATATCATTTAATAAGTGATATTCAGTTAATTATAATCACATATCAAATTAAACGTATTTGAATTCATTCAATACTAACAGAAAAACGATTTTATATATAAGTTATACATACTGTACATGTACTGTATATTCATATAACAAATAATTTTATTGAGAAATTAACTAAAATTTAATTTGGAAAAACTGAAAAACATTCAAAATTTGTATCAAAAATATAATGAATCATAATTTAATTGAGTATTGTTTTACTGGATTTTAATATAACATTGAATAATTAGACTAATAATGATGTGATAATTGAGCGCTTAATTGGGGACACAATAAGTATAGGATATCATTCGTTCCCGAAGTTTGGTTTTGAGATCAGTCTTCAAATGACCGACCATTTGGTCAATTAGTGTCTTATTATTATTTAAAGGTTTATGTTATTAAGTCTTATGACATTCAAAGAGTATATTTTGGGTAACAGAAAGTATTTATATAAAGCATTAATTATAATAAAAATTACATCTTATTAAAACTATTAATGAAATAAATGATCATATATTATATATGACATATAATAAAATATTAATAAATCTATAAAAATATAGTAAATTCAATTATAATTAATAAATTGTGCTGAATTAAAAGTATGCATACACTAAACTATTTGTATGTATACATCATAATATGATCCGTGTTTTAGTCTAAAATTTAGACATTTAGTTATAAAATGCATAAATGTATAAGAAATACATAGATTAACATCAAATACTTAAATTAGTTGTTAATTATCTTTAGACATCCTGAATAATATCTTAAGATTTAATATCCATAGCATCTGGCACAATAACGAGATTAATAAATCTATCTTTCATGTCGACAGTAATAATAAAATTAGCTTTAGTTTCCAAAGCTTTAATCATATCGTCTACACCCGTAACCTTCTCGCCATTAATCTTGGTTATAATATCTCCCGGTCTGACGCCCAGCCTATAGTGAGGACAACATTCATTCATTACAAGTGATTATCTGCATGTAATGTACACATACAGGTGCGCGGGTGAGTCCACCATCACTTTCCATACAAGTATGCCGTTCGACACATTTGGCAAATTGTCACTTAATTTCAAGTCATCCATCAGTTCCGGTGTCAACGATAACATAGATATACCGATATATCGATTCCCTTTTGACGATATCTCTTCGCTCTTCTCTGTGTCCTCATTGTATTGATTCGCTCTTTCGATAAACTCTGCAAATATTGACAAAAACAATGATTGAAAAACGAAACCTAATTTAATAATCAAACCTTTGGCATAATTGCTGGGAATGGCAAACGTTAGGCATTCCTTTCCAGTGATACGCGAATTGATGACACCGATGGCTTCGCCCGACAAATTAAGCAAAGGTCCGCCAGAATTGCCGCCATTAATGGACGCATCCGTTTGGATCAAATCAATATCTTTGCCCACGAAATACCAGTTCCAGTTCTGTTCGCTCGCCTTTCTTCGCAACGAAGAAATCACTCCAACAGATATGGTATTCATTAGTAATATGGGATTTCCTATCGCTATAACCCATTCACCGGCTCTCGATTTGTGAGAGTCGCCCAGTTTTATGTACGGAAGTGTCTCATCGCTGGTCTCGAGCCTAACTGTCGCCAAGTCGTAGTTGAAGTCGAGGCACTCCACCCGACCCTTCAGTATTCGGCCGTCAAATAGTGTGACCGAAACGAACGGCGCGTCTTCCACGACGTGAGCGCTGGTCAGTATGAGACCCGACGGGTGGATCACAAATCCGGAGCCGTACGAGTCCGGGACATTCATCTCAGGGACCACATGAACACTGCCCTTCACTTCGATGTACACCACAGCCGGAGACACTCTTTCGGCCACATTAGGGATGATCTGGTATTGATCGCCGACCATAACCGGCATCGATATTTCTTTCCCATCCCTTTTAAACCAAAGATTAGCTCTTCTAATGGACACAAACGGTGATAATAAAGGCGTTAAACACTTATTAAACGATTCAAACAAATTATATCTCTTATTGAAACAATCTTCGCTGCGATAGAACTGACGATAAAACTTGTTGTTTATTGTATCGTATGATTTGATCCAATAAACGGATCCAATGGTGAATGTAATGAAAGCGAGACAATAGTTAATTGAGTGATGAAGTGATGGACGAGTTGTTGTCCGAAGTGTTTGTCTGACAGCCAGTGATCGTGAGGACAGAGACCGAGCCATCGGTGCGTTAGAGTTGGGTTACCTCTGGTGGTGGCAAAAGCGTTAGACTGACTGATCAAAGGCTTATTACTTGTTGAGGCCGTTTTGGCGCCTCTTATTATAATAATGGTAAAAATATCGCAACTCTCCCGCAGAGAGTTGTGTATTAAACCAGTGCTTACATAAACTTTAGCTTAAAAAACACAAGTTTTAGCGTTGAAACACAAATTCCAAGCCATAGCGCAGTTGTGTTGAGTATTGTGTTATAAGAATATACATATTATTCTAAGAAATCGGTAGTGCCTTAGGCTATAAGTTATGGTCAGATATTGTTCACAAAGGGTTACCTCAATGTCATGCAATCTATTCTGTAAGTCTCCATTGATGAACATTCTTGCTATTTTGAACCAGTTATCACAAAATCTATTATTTGTTATTCAATATCAATAAAAATAAAATTTAACAAAAAAAATGTTTTTAAAATACGGAAATAAAGTTACCTGTATATTTATATTTTAAAATATTTACATTACATCTAATAATTGAATTATAATATTGTATAATATTATTAGCGATATTCACTTTACAGTAATATTTATTAAATATTCAATATATTGAGTACTGTATTAAAGATAATAAACATAAATCACAATTCAATTCAATAATTATTAAAAAATTCTGAGATAATAAGTAAATAATTTATAATTACAATTAGGAAAACAATCGAAATCATAAACTGATAGCCAATGAAAATCTGTTTTTGCAATCAAAGTGTGAATACTTTAATAAATGTTGTTTTAATACATCATTGCGTGAGTTATGGACCGATCGTATGAGTCGATCAAATGTGGGCTTATGTTCGGCCGAAAGCAGAGACCGATTGGCGCCGCAG